>CAIGRK010042784.1:0-11801 GCA_903798315.1 Fraxinus greggii | reverse complement strand
GACTTTTGTAGGATGATATGAACTGTGCGGAGGCCTATGTCAAGTTTCTCTGCCAATGGTTGCTGGATCATTGCTACGATGATATGGAATTTATGGCTAAGTTTATTGACAAGACTGCAATTGATCGTCTTAAAATGGTTGCTTCATCCAACTTCTACCGGATTACTTACACAGAAGCAGTTTCCGTTCTCGAGGAAGCATCTAAAGAGAAGAAGTTTGAGAATGCAGTAGAATGGGGGATTGACTTAGCTTCTGAACATGAAAGGTATTTGGCATCAATAGCCTGTAATTTGACTTGCTAGGTGCTCTACTGATCACGTTGCATTCCTAATCATGTAGATTCTTGACTGAAGAGAAATTCAAAGCTCCTGTCATTGTGTATAACTACCCAAAAGCAATTAAAGCATTTTATATGAAGGTGAATGAAGATAACAAGACAGTTGCAGCTATGGATGTGCTTGTACCAAAGGTAAGATCTTTGCGAAGATATAGGCGTCTCATATCTCCTTAATGTTTTTGTTTGTGTCAACTTTCACGTGCAATGAACTTGTGAGGAAGAGTGTCTTATTAATAATGGTGGCTGTATTTACTTTTTCAGGTGGGAGAACTAATTGGTGGAAGCCAAAGAGAAGAGAGTTATGAGGTCCTCAGAGATAGGTACAAAAAGCTATGGTGCTTGATTTTATTATATTGAAATAAATGCATCCGTGACTAAGTGGGGCCTGGGGGGTGTTGAATAAGAAAAGATAGTACAAAATGGAGGGGGACGCACCACCTTACCTCTGAACTATGATAGAGTAGAAAATCTTTTGAAAGCTACCTCCACTACACGATTATGAGAACGAAAATAACAACTGAAAATAGTTGTATTCTACACACCAAAAGAGGTTTCTTAACAAATAATTAAAGGAATTTTCTTTATTTTTTTACTTGTCTATATAGTCTAGACTGTTTATTTAGTGACTTCATGACTAACAGAGTGTACTCTCCTGGGTCTTCGTTATTTTTTTGCAGGATACTTGAGATGGGTCTACCTCTCGAGCCATACGAGTGGTACCTTGACTTGCGCCGATATGGGACTGTGAAGCACAGTGGATTCGGTTTAGGCTTTGAAAGGATGATTCTTTTCGCCACAGGGATGGAGAACATTAGAGATGTCATTCCCTTCCCCAGGTATCCTGGAAGAGCAGACCTGTAGAATCATTTTCAGATATTTATGGATGATAATTTATAATATTGTTAGTCTTTTGAATTTTTAATTGTACGTCGCTTACAAAATCTCAATGCTGGAAAGGTGATAGCGAATGTGTTTTTCTTTCAGTCGATGAAAATAGACAATTTCTAAATTGCGTTTCCCCTTTAGTTGTTTTTTTGAATGTAACACGGTTCTTATCTTTCCATCTGTTCGTCAATGTTCATTGTGCCATGCTTGGTATGTACGTTGTGTTTGGTCCTTAAATTGTATCCAATCTTATTTAATTCAATATACTAAACATGTCTGGTGTGATTTCTCTAGATTAGACATCAATTTACTCTTAGTTATTTCAGCTTGACAGTGGGCATAAACTACCGAACCTTGAATGGCGTGAGCACCTGACTAGAGGGATTGAGAAATTAACTGAGTACAAAATTTATCTTTACATTTTACCTTATTCTGATAGTTTAGAGGGCGATCATGTGGTCAAGTGATTTGCCTATTTGGGTGGTAGAACTCCTATCCATCTTTTATATGTTGATGACAACATTTTCATAGAATCAATTCACGATGAGGGTCACCCACACCATCCGGTCTGAAGCGCTTCCCTTGCCCCTGGGCTCTCACTTGAAAATTCATAATATTGATTTTGATGGCCCAGTCATTGAATGCCTGTCACAATCCTAAATGCGACTGCCGACAATGACAGGGGCTTTAGCTTTCTAATTGCAACATATTTGAACACTTAGCAACACTTGTTGTTGATGTTTATTTAGACTCCATGTTACATTGTTAACTTGTCTATTTGCAACTTGATAAAGCAGGTTTTTTTGGTACTTTTACTTTGTTCTTGAAGTGCAGCACTTCACAAAGCCGCAAAAACTTGCTCGTCAGATTTTGAGTCATCTTTCATACACTAATTTTGTTATGATGTTTTATGCAATGTTGATGTTGATTGTTGTGGTTGTTAATTGATTAACTTTGTGTTTAGTTGGAATTCTTGGTTAGTGGCATTGGTGCTTGCTTTGTAATAGTAACAGAAAATTATATTATTAGGATATCAGTTTAACTTTATGGTCTTTTAATCTTGGCACTTTAGGTGTCATTTTTATTATGGAAGTACATTGGGCGTCATTTTAATATGCTAGTTAGTGCTTGTTATAAAAAAAATGTATTGGTTAACTGGTTTTTGTATTGTTAGATTAAAGAATGATAACTGGTTTGACACTAACATCCACCAAATGCCATAGTGGTCAAGCGTTTTATAATTTCAAAGAAAGTCACGGATTCGAATCTTCCTATTGCACCGATTTTAACCTTGAGGGGGTTGTTCAATTGGTCAGATCTTGTGTCTACTTCCCAATGGTCATCAGTTCGAGTTCCCCCATGGTCACTGAGGTGAGTATTCTGTAGTAAATTTTAGGGCCTCGTGAAATTAGTCGAAGTGTGCGCAAGTTGGCCCGGACATCCACGGTTATTTAAAAAAAAAAAAAAATTTCTAAACTGGTTTGACACTATTTTTTTAATTTTCACTCCAGTTTTGGAATTCTTGAAACGTTGGAGTATGAGCAAAACGGAATTATTTGACAATATAACAGCAGCAATTTGAAAGGATTAAATGATTACAGAGATCTCTAATATAAAGAATTGAATTGGATCGAATTTGAACCGTTTGGTTCCATAGACATGAAAGCAATAATTCCATTTTTACAATTGTCGTTGATACTAGATTTGATCAATTCCTTATAGAAGAGGACTGAATAGAAATCATCCATTCCTAAATATAGATTTTTAAATGGAATGCCGAAAGCACGACAATATAATTTCTAGGGTTTTCTTGTATGAAGTGAATAGTTTGTCAAGTATTATGAATAGTTGACATTTCGTAAATGGTGAGTGTTAGATACCTTCCGAGAAAAATGAACATGACACGATAGTTGTCTTGTTCGATGGCAATGCCGTTGCTGGATGTGTGTGTGTGTGACGGCGGGGTAATGCGCACATTTGGTGGAACGGAAGCAATGCAACGTTTTGGTATGTACGAATGTACTTGTGGTGCTCGCGTTCGAAATAAACAAAGGCATACAAGGCTGATTTAAATGACGCTAGCATGGCATGGGCGGAATGAGCCGACGTCAAGGGACAGAGGGTAGAGTGCACCAATTTCAAGTATCGGTGACGGTGTAGGCACGAATTTTGCAGCAAATCTGAGGTGAGCTTGTTGTCGAAGCTGATTTCAATTCACATTTCAGTGACAAAAATGAGCACAAGATGTCATGTGACTTGACAATGGGACGATTTGGCTATGTTAACCACCTAGCAGTTAGGGTTGTTTATTTAATATGCCAATTTTGTATTACACCTTGTATGATACACTTTATTTCTAAAATTCATTTTTTTTCTTTTCTTTTCAATAACACATTCTTCAATAAAATAATTTTATACGTAAATATAAAATTTTTTCTTAGAGCATGTTTGAGTCCCATTTTTTGTTTTTTGTAAAAAATGTATTTTGGAATAGTAAATTGATGGAAAATGCGTGGTTTAAAAAATAAAGAAATTTTTTGAATTTGAGTGTAATATTATTTTATTAAAGAATGTGTAGTTGAAGAGAATAGAGAAAAATGTATTTCAGAAATAATGAGAATAAAAAAAATACTTATTTTTTAACCAAACATTTTATCTCAATTTACTATTCTAAAATATATTTTCCAGAAATTATGTGTATCAACCAAGCTCTATATATCACGAGCGTTGAGTTAACATTGTAATATTATGGCCCTTCAGAGCATGTACAACTCTTACTAGAAAGCATACTTATGGCAGTTTTCTCATTTAAAAAATGCAATATTCATTTTACGAGAAATTGTGTAGGATTTTGCTATTTGTACGTCTCACGTCCAATATAAAATCTTGTCCCCACAGCCGCCCCTTCAATAGAAGGGCGCTAAGTGTCGATTTTGTCAAAAATTATGTAAAAAGGTGTGTGAGTGTAGCATTGTCCAATCTTACTCCTCCGTGGTGCCTGTACACTAGCAAAATCCAATTCTGTAAAAGTCAAAGTCAACTCTGAAGTAAAATGCAATCAAATGATTTTATATCCCTTTCCCTACACAACCAAGACGCTAAGCCAATTATCAAACCAGAATACCCGTTCTTTCTTCTTTCCTCGTAGTTTCTCAACATTTTGCCCTAATAGCCACTACCAATTTAGGATCAGTCAATCCTATGTTATAACTTGCTTAATCGGAAACCCGATCCCTCAATTAACAGGTCCGCTTGTTGTTTGTTTATTTTCGTTATTAATTTTACGACAATTTGTTTTTGTTTTTTGTTTCTGAATAAAACCTGATCTTTGTTTAGGGGATCCTAGTTCAGAAAAAAATTTGGTGCCAAAGTTTCCTGTAATAGTATTTTTAATTTTTAATTTTGGTTTGCAGAGGAATATTGGAGAGAAAATAGTTGTTATTGAATCAGAATCGAACCGGATCAAAGATGTTTACCCGGATGTTTGGAAAACCTAAGCAAGAGACTAATGCTCTCACCACTCTTGATAAATTAAACGAGGTATAATTTTTCGTGTTTTCTTGTTAATAATTTATGTGCTTATGCAAATAAATTTGAAGTTTTAGATTCTTTCACAGTATTGATCTTATTTTCAGTTTTCTATTCTTAGAATTATTGATACAAAGCAGATCAGACTTTGCAGTTGTTGCTTTGAATATGACTATAGTTTTGTTAGTCTGCACTCTTCAATTACGAAAACAAAGGAAAAGTAAAATAAAATGGCAAAAGAAGAAAGTGATGTAAAGTTAGTTTCTTGATGTGGTCTGTTGTCAAGTTGTTTTAGCTTCGGATTGTCAGACACTGGGCTATTTGATCCAAGCTGACAACTTGATTTTGAACTTGGATTTATGCAGATAATAATATCCTGCATATTAACTTGTTATGTTGCAGTTCCAAATAATTTCTGGCTTTGGTTCTTTTGTTACTGTTTAAGTCACGTGTGGTTATCGCTCTCTAATAGGTGCATATTATTCCTAAAATAGAACTCATCTATCAATTGTTGTGAAAATGAATCTGTCTGCATGGTTTAAGCCGAGTTTATCGTTAAAAAATACTGGTATCAGAGTGTAGGATAGCCTTACTGTTTATTTGTCTTCCTCTCTTGCTACTACATATAAGATAGTTACTTACAAACCAAATAATATGAAAAGTAGTCCTATGACACACACATATTGGGTGTTTCATTTTAATTGTTGTCATTTGGAAAATAGTTTACTAGAAAGTGAGTACAGGAAATATAATCAAATGGCAAAATAAACTAGTCAGTATTCTTTGGCATCTGAGTCCAGGCTTTGAAAAGTATTGTGAGTTTTGCTACACTTTTATGGAGCAATTATTTCTTTATGTGCTTAAGTTGATGCTAGCATAATATCTATTTGTGAACAGGTTTGACTCTAAAGCTTTTGCTTTAAACATTTGAATTAGTCAAGAGTTATAACTTGCTCTAGTTTTACCTAGTTGTATTGATTGTTATCTATCTTTCCACAAATTGGCTTTTTCATTCTTGCGTTTGTGTAGACTCTCGAGATGCTTGAGAAGAAGGAATCAGTACTTCAGAAGAAGGCTTATGCTGAGGTCGAGAAGGCCAAGGATTTTACAAAAGCAAAAAACAAGAGAGGTATGATCCAAAAATTCTTTAAGAATGCACCAAACACACGCCTGAAAAAATATAATAAACCAAAATAAAAAAATATAAGTTAGTGTAAGGAGGAACAAACTATAGATGTCCAATTCTAGCATTCACGAGTTATCGCAGTAATACTGGAGTTCAATATTTCAGGTCATTCTGTTTATCTAAGATAGTTGTACTAAAATGGTATGAACATTTAGAGCATCTCCAAGACTATTTTTTTAAAGAGCATCTTGTGCATAATTGAGAGCATCTTCAAATTTAAAGAGTAAATTTCTTTATACACTTCAACAAACTCTTTATTTTTAGCTCTTCTTTTTACTTGCATCAATAGCCATAATATCATTTTCCCCTTAATTTTCAATTAACACATTTTTAGATGTCATTACCTCAAAAAATCCCCTTAATTTTCAATTAACACATTTTTAGATGTCATTACCTCAAAAAATTTCAAGTATGATTTGAATAATTCAAGAAGTTGAGCATTGAAACTTGCAAATAATGATTGTGGTTTTCTTTATCCCTTTTGTAACACCGAGGAATTTACATAAAACTAAGAATTCAACAGATGTTAATTTTAAACATTTTATCATGTAGCGGCTATACAATGTTTGAAGAGGAAGAGGCTATATGAACAACAAATTGAGCAGCTTGGGAATTTTCAACTACGCATCCACGATCAGGTTAGCTTTCAATTCCCATTTGCATGATATTGCATAATGTTCAATGAATTAATGAATTTCTTAGACGAAGTCTGACTTGAGTTCATATATCAAACGTTCCATTGTTAGATGATACTGTTAGAAGGTGCAAAAGCTACAACTGAAACTGTTGATGCTTTAAGATCTGGAGCAGCTGCAATGAAAGCAATGCAGAAAGCAACGTAAGTTGTTGATTTAAACTATGTAGAAAATCAGGTCTCATGGAATAAATCTGTTTTTTTTTTTCCCTGCTGTCGCTGTGTATTGGGTAGAATACCTTACATTTTATGAGCGTCTAACTTGCAGGAATATTGATGACGTGGACAAGACAATGGATGAGATAAACGAACAGACCGAGAACATGAAGACGATTCAAGAAGCTTTGGCTACCCCCATTGGTGCAGCAGCTGACTTCGATGAGGTATATGTCTAATTTCTATTCTACCGAGGTTTTTGAAGCTTTAATTATATATTGAAGTTATTAAGGCCCATCCAGCGTTTTATTTACTATTTCAAGTACTTAACTTTTGTGCTTACATGTGAATATTTCTGGTGATTCAAGGATGAATTGGAGGCGGAGCTTGAAGAGTTGGAAGGTGCGGAATTGGAGGAACAACTTCTTCAGCCTGCAACCACAGCCCCTGCTGCTCCAGTACAGTTTTCAGCAGGCAGAGTACCGTCTCGCCCTGCTTCTCATAAGCCTACAGCTGAGGAAGATGAACTTGCTGCTCTACAAGCAGAAATGGCTCTTTAAGCAACGTTTTTCTTTTCTATTTAACTGGTAAATTTGAAGTCATTTCAACTGATTGTGAGAATCGGGATTTTCAACTGGTTGAAACACTTAATTTTCATCTGTATTGAATGTGTATATTATTCGAGGTAAATGCTCAAAATTCCAGATTAGCAGTTGTTACAGAGTTAAAAAGGTGCTGCTATCTCGAGTTTTCTTTATGGCCAACAAGTCCATCCTGGACCTTCTTGGTTGGCTGGTCGAGTGAAACACTCGTGTGGTTCTGTATAGTAAACGTTCTACGAAATAGTGGACTTGAAGCAATTGAATACGAGGTTGGGTAATATCCACAAGAAAGCTTCAAATTTTATGATGGTATCGACGGGACGCAAGACAACCGTGCCTACTTTTTACCCATCTTTAATCAATTACATGCAAAAATATAAGCTATACGTAAATATCATAATTGGCCTATGAGTTAAGAAAAAAAGCTGTGCGTACAAAAATTTAAATTTCACGTCACACGAGGTGCGTATCATGT
This sequence comes from Fraxinus greggii, assembly GCA_903798315.1. NCBI lineage: Eukaryota > Viridiplantae > Streptophyta > Magnoliopsida > Lamiales > Oleaceae > Fraxinus > Fraxinus greggii. The sequence goes on along the minus strand of CAIGRK010042784.1, from coordinate 3,938 downwards.
GAATTAAAATATTGACAAAAATCCTGTATGCATGCTGACAGGTACAGGAATCATACAAAAATTTAAATTTCACGTCACACGAGGTGCGTATCATGTGAATTAAAATATTGACAAAAATCCTGTATGCATGCTGACAGGTACAGGAATCATACAATATTTTGAATACTCGCAAACTTTTAATAGGCTTAAGAAAAACGTAAATTACATGTGCGGGCGTTAAAAAGCTAAAATATATCATTAAACCTTTCCAAATAGAAACATTCTTCTACAAATTATCAAAGGTTAAGTCTGAAAACAGCACAAACCAAGACATTCGCATGCGATGAAGCATGTATAAGCATAGTCGTAGTTCTTAACTAATAATCTTGCAATTCAAATTTCTAAACATTGGTCGAAATTCAGAACAATTATGTTATGATCAAACGACATCCATTGTCTTCAGACTGATCAAGTAGTTAAAGAGACAAATAAAGGAAAAAGTCGAGGGTTTAGTTTAACATATCGGAAACCCACTCGAAGTCGTGGTTCGGGACCTGAGCCGGGGTTGGGTTCAGACTCCAGTTGCCGATTGGATTCTCCTTGCTCAATTTCTCGAACATCTGGACCCTCAAATCCCTCCCTGATTCAATCCTCTCCATAGCTGGCTCCTCCTCGTACCCAACTTCCTTTTCCCAGGCATCTGCGTACCCAAAACCGGTCCGGGTTACAGGCTTGGTAGGAGTTGATGGCAGACTGAAGTATCCGGGTCGGGTTATTGGAAACCGGGGCGAACCTAGTCCAGAGGAAGAACAGCCTGCTTGCAGATTCCAAGAAGGTATGGACTTCACTTTACTCAACTGCAGCTGGCGCAAAGAAGCGATCATTTCGTCGATTGAGTTGGAGCCCAGCGACCGGCTGAGGGAGCTTATGGAGGTGGCGGTGGCAGGAGTCATCGGAGACATCGGCGGTGACTCACTCGGTGGAGAACCCGAATCCGGCGATGATATGAAAGCGAGCCGGTGTGGCGAGCCGTCGTACGACTCGGCTCGTGGACTCAGAACCCGAAGCTGGTCAGCCGAGTGAGCGAAGAAACAAACCCTTCTCTTACAGTTAAGCCCATCTTTGCATGGCTGCGTACGATAGCGCGCAGGGTGAAGCCAGCACTCAAACACACCGTGCGCGTATTCACAATCATCACCCTTTCTACAATTCCCTTTGCGAAACTCCGGGCACGCACTTCCAGAATAATGAAATTTCCGGGGGTCCCTCCGGCAAGCTTTTTCGCCAGGGTGAGCGTACGGACAATCCGTCCAGTCATGTGACTTCCCAAGTGAGCATTTCCTCACCTTAAACTCAAACATCCTGAAATTATCACGTGTGCGCGCGTCCACCGCAAAATCTCCTTCCCTAATCGAGTTCGACGGCAAATAGCGCTGATCGAAGAAGCAAACCCTAATCGAGTCATCGGTGGCGCTTCCGCCGTTAACGTTCATAATAGGACTAAGATTGTAAGATGCCGGATCATCTGTGTTGAACGACCATGGAGGCACATGCACAGTCAGGCTATCGTGGCTTCTTTCTCCGATCATCATATTTTGGTGGTATTGGCGAACTGGTTCAGTTTGTATATAAACTGCTGGAGTAATGGGATTTAACCATGGTTAATCCAGAAGGCGGTACGATAATCGTACGCGTGTATACTGGGATAAGGACAGGTGTTTGGCCCCATTATTTAGGAAGAATTAAATTTTAAACAGTGATTGATAGAATATGAGAGGGAAAAGTGACAAAAATTTTAGATTTGTGTGTAATATTATTTTGTTTGAAGAATGTGTAGCTAAAAATGAGTATCGTATAAAAATGAATGACAACAAAAAGGAGAAATAATGGGCTCATGGGCTAGATTTTTGTCTGATTCTGTAGGGCTAAGGATTTGTTTGATTGGGCATGTCGTTTTAAGGAGTTCGGTTAACTTATGGTTTATTAACCACTGCCCTAATGTTACGAGAAGGATGTGGATCGTCAAATTAGAAAGAATCTAGAAGGCTATATATATATATATATATTTTTTTTTATTTTTTTAAAGGAACTTTTATTAAACTTAGCTTTAAACAATTTTGATGATTTTTTTTTATTCGAGTTATATTTCTAATATCAATCTTTGTTTCGCTTTAAAATAAAGGTGTCACACTTTGTACAAACAAGCTTGTTAAGAAAAATGCTAGAGTTGTGTCATCCTAATTATCGATAAATTGATTGATCATTTATAATATACGGACATTTTAATTGTTCAATTTACTATATCGTTAGGCTTTAGTAATCATTTCGGACATTGATTAATTTTTAACTTAAATATTTTTAATTAAATATCGATGGTACACGTAGGTCAGCTATGATGATGATTAAGCATGTGCGCGCGCCAACTTAGTGTAGCTTAATTTACACACATAGTTCAAATAAATTAAAAAAAAAAAATACTTCCATTCCGGATGCCAACGTGGTCGAAATTCAAAAGTTGACATAATTTAAACACTTGGGTCATCTATAGCTACTAAATTATTACCATATAAGAGGGCACACGTAGAGAAGGAATTTATGAAGGCACGTGCTTTCAATTTTACACGCACAGAGCATCACTTCATTTTTGTTAGCTTTAGAATAAACTTTGGGTAAGTCAATTCACAAAGTTTTTTTTAAAAAAAAAAAAAGGAAAAGAAAAAAAAAAGAGAGAGAAAAAAAAGGACAAGATTCTCTTCTTAGCTAGGAGTGAAAAGATTGCCAAATGGAAAACGAGGAGTGGAAACTAAAAGGAAATATTTCATTTTTTAAGTCGAACTCACGGAATGCAATATTTAAAAATCTTCATATATGTTCCATCTAATATATCAAACATGTAAGTCTCTAGACAGTAACGAAATCAAATATTTTTTATTGTAGCGTAAAAAAGTGAAGGTTTAATTCATTCTGTACATGAATTAAACTAGAATTCTGCCAGAAAATTCACATGGGGACTCCATGGTTGAGACTTCACATGAGAATCGTAGTGGTTCGGTGGTTAAATATTTGTCACCGTTGTCGACCTCAACCAGCTGGGCAGTGTCGAACGTTAAATTTTGATAGAATTGACAAACCCTAAATTATGGGAATTGAATGAGAAATTTATTAGTAATTTCTTGCGAGGAAAAATCGTGCAAGTGCTCAAAAATGAGGAGGAATAAAATTTGGAGAAAAATAATCAAAATTCCACACGTATCGATATATGGGATGGGCTATTATTGTGGACATTATTTTTAGTCGTTCTCATTTAGCATGGAGTATGAGTCCTAGTCAAACACTAGGTTCGACTACTCCAAAGAACCATGAGTTATCTAGCAATTTAGTCACTAGACCTTGTTCAAGATTTTTTCTCCTCATATACGATCATACTCTATGGAACTTGAGTCACGGTTAATGAATGCATGAACGTTAATTTAATTCACATTTATAATTTAAAAGTTTTCGTTATAGAACCAGAACCAAACCACAATCGAATATTTGGTTCTGGTTTGATTTCATTATTACAGATGAACCAATGACACCATTAGAAAAATATCATTAGTTCTTAGTTTGGTTCGATTCGATACGCTTGGAATTAAAATCACATTGAACAACGCCCACCCCTAGACTGTAATGTGCACCGCTATCCCAAAGCGGAAGAAACTAATATTGACTAGGATCATGACTTCCACTTATCGTAGAAGACACGAGAAACAATTGATTTTTATTTAAGAAAATCCTAATTTGGCTTTCTTTATATTTTGTTCTCAAAAAGCAATTGCTTAATAACTAAATGACGTCTATTTTACGAAGTTATGTGATTGATTCTCGGAGCGCTATGTCAGCATCATAAAGTAAATCAAAGTGAGATTTGCATCTTAGTTTCCAAATTATCGAAAAATTATTATTCAAAAAAAAAAAAA
>CAIGRK010042766.1:0-12722 GCA_903798315.1 Fraxinus greggii | reverse complement strand
GGCAGCGAGGGCTTCAAAGTGGTACGTTGATCGGTGGTTTTGGTGGCCGAAAAGAAGTGAAATTTCGTCCCAAAGTGGGCCTCTCGAACAGCACAAAATCGTCGGCTGTGCGAGTGGCCCACTTTGGGACAAATTTCGGCCCCCACCGTCTAATTTAGGGGCGGTTCTTGGGTGGGTTGCGTAGAGGGCAGCGAGGACTTCAAGGTGGTATGTTGTTCTAGTCGTTTTGGTGGCTGGAAAGTGATGGAGTAGGACGCGAAAAGTGGTAGTTTGGGTTTGGGTTTGAAGGATTTTAAGTTGAATTTTGCACTTGAAGTCATCCAACTTCTATGTCCACGTGTTTTGGGGCTTTGGGTTTGAATTAAAACATAGTAGTCCTAAAACTAAGTTCAGTGACCGTTTTTGAAATCGCGTGAAACTTCAGTGATCATTTTTGAAAGTTTTGAACTTTAGTGACCATTTTATAATTTTCACGTAACTTTAGTGACCGTTTGTGAAATTAACCCATGGTTTTCACCAACCGTGAAATGGTTTTTGGTTGAGAGGGTGGTTCGAAATGGGGTGTGGTTAGTGGTTGGAGGGAATAGGTGGACCGAATAGTGGTGGGGCCATACGTGAATAAGGTGCGAGATCAGATTGGATTGACGGTACAGATCAATGCTCCGACCCTGCCTTTCTCGTTGACCTAAATTGGCCTAATTAGACACAGGAAAAAGATTTTAGTAGCTAGAGGAAATAACCATGTATGCAAAAAAATTGTACTTACATAATTGAAAATTATTTTTTTTCCTTTCTTATTCACTTAGGAATGTTTGGTATATCGAATTAGATAAATTTTATTATGACATATTAAGTTTGATTAATATGCTTTTTAGTATTTCTATTTTTTTTAAGTCAATCAGATGACATAATACGAGGTTTAGATTGGATAAGATAAAATATTGTATTAATAATTTTGGAACAATATTACAACCACCTTAATCAATTTTAATATTATTTGACTAGAATTTTTCATCCTAAATTTTATATTTAATTTTTAATGCGGTATAATATGATGCACTTAAGGACAGAAAGGGGCAAGGAATCTCCAATCCCAACTTGATCTGCCCTGAATGGGATGGGGAATCACCGGGAATTGTTCCAAGAAATCAACCTCGAATCAGGACCGATTTCATCCAATAAACGCATTCCTAAAGATGTAGACTTTTGGAGGTGAATTTATACATAATGAATCAGTAGAAGGATAAGATGATAATGCTAAAAGGAAAAGAGGTGTGGTTATATTTTGAAAGCGTGCTGGTTGGAAGTATTTTTTTGTTTGATTTTGATACTTTTGTCCGTATGCAAAAGTGTATCATCACCTCTATTCTCCCTCTTTTCTCAGTATGAATTTTTGCAATTCTGGTATTTCTTTCAGAATTCACCTAAATTGAACTATGAAGAGCTGCACATTTGAATTCAAATATTTGGCATGTTTGCCCTTTAAAAGAAATTCGAAATTACTTTACATAAACCAAGAGCTTATTTAAGCTTAGCCAAAATGCACTAGGGGGAAAATAAGTAGATGTAATCAAAAAAATTAAAATGGAAAACATTTGTTGTATATGAAAGATGTATACTTGGATTCTGTTGAAGCTAACTTGCCTTGAAAGATTTGCTTAGTACTGTGATAGAAACTAAAACAAGTAGCAGACGACAACATAACAGTACAATACACCCTATATCGTAAATAAGCCGGGTGTAGATGAATCTCTGAAAATTTGGCTGCTCTTGCAACCTGCGGCCAGGGAAAACATTATCCTAGTTAGCAACTGCTGCCTTTTCACTCCCATCATTATTTGCTTCTTTGGCAATATCAACCTTCTCCATCTGGCGAGTAATTTCATTGGCTCCATTCTTCACCTTTCCATTAGCAGCTGAAAAGTCTAGCTCCTTGTGAGTCGAAGGGTCAGTTTGCCATATTCTCATAGTCCCGTCTTCTGATCCTGAGGCATAAGATTCACCCTCAGGAGAGAGAAATAAAGACAGTGCACTGGACCATGATGACCTTTGTTGCATCCTATTACAAACGAACTCGTGCAAGAACAGCTTAGGAAATATTCCAGGAAGGGGAATCAGTTCACACTTCACAGTATTAACCAGAAAAGACTAATATTAATAATATTGACAATTACAGCAACAAGGGAGGCGATGAAAGTAATGTTATGCACCTAAACAGCTTAAGAGAACCATAAAGTTGAGCTGTTGACTTCTCTAGTCAATTGAACTAAAAGACTCGATGCCAAATGTCAAGCAATTCAACCAGAACGTGCATGACAATAGTATCGGAAAATGGCCAGCATTTTCTTCATACAAAACTATTTCTTAACAGCTTGATTTGGTCTGGATGCAGTAGAAAATATACGCTGCATCTACAGTCATCTCACATCAACTGGCAGTGGGGGGAAAACAGAAAAGGGGAGAAAGGAAGAGATTGTCGAAAAAAGATTCCAGAATAGATAGTGAGACAGCATGTTGGTGAGCAAGAAAGACCAACAATGAAAGGTATAAAAGGACTAACCAACTTCTTCCCCTGTATGAAAATCAAACACGTGAATCCACATGTCTTCTCCTCCAGCAATGAACTTATTACCATATTTAGTTTCCAATGAAGCCGACTCCACAACACATGGCATATCATAGCTCTTCACCAATCCAAAGCTGTTAAAAGTGTTAATGCATCATTATAGATGCAAACCAACATAAACATAAGTTATGTTTATGCATTTGCTGCCAAAAAGAAGGCAAGGCAAGGCAAATAATATTCATCCTGATCGTTGGAACCGTCATGTGTTTTTGTTCCAAAAGTGGAGCTCAATATTTGTTAACCCTAAATGACTTCTCCAGGAAAACCGTGGTTGGAAGGCGGGGTGGGGAGGGAGGCTTACTGATTTGCATCCCAGAACTTTAACAGTTGACCCATCTGTGCTTGTTATGTAGCGTCCATCTTGACTCACTTCAACACAGGTTACAGAAGACATTGTCTCAAGTGTTCGAACAATTGTGCCAGTTCTGACATCCCACAACCTAGGCCATCCGTTCATAGAATGTTAGTTAGACGGTGGGAATCCTGAAATTTAATCAAATAACTTAATCCTTCAACAGTTGTCAGATAAATATAACAATAACATAAGAACCATTTTGAGCTGAAAATTCCAACATATATTGAAGTCTAAAAGTCAATAATGGCTTGTTTATGTTGATAGCAAATAGCTTGTCCGCAGATGAGGTTTATCATATCAATGATTATTTAAGAAACCGAAATTTAAATGGAAAAGGCCGTATGAACCAGGCAACCCAACGTGGCTTGCAACACCCACCAAAATGAACTCAATAAAACATAGCCCCGTTTGAGCCCCATTTTTCCGAAAACTCAATTTCCCAAAACTAATTTTTAATCACACATTCTCTCATAAAATAATTTTACATGTAAATCTAATATTTTTCCGTGTTTTAAACCACACATTCTCCAAAAAATCACTGTTCCAAAACACATTTCCTCCAAAAAAATAGGTATCAAATAGTGGCTTAATTTTTTGCATTGAAAACTATTCAAATGATATCCAGCCAAACAAAAGGTTGGCAGTCCAAATCCTTAACAGCAAATGAAGAAACACAAAGAAATTCTATGCAAATGTTTAAAGCCATTATTTATAGTTCAAAAGTACCACTGAGAAGGCACATGTCCGAACTATGTGCTTGTGCTCGAATGAATGCAATTCATCCCCAGTTAATGCATCCCATAATTTCCTGAAAACAATGACATAAACCACAAGTAGCATTAATGCATTTGCAAAGGATGCCATAAACCTAAAAAGTTACAGAAATTGGGACTAAACCTCTATTTTCTGTTTGTTGCCAGATAAGAAGCACAGATATGGACGCGCCGGCACATGATTATTAAAAAAGTAGGACGAGGACGCATCGAATTTATATTCCTTTAAATTGTTACATATATAGTATATCTTTGTTTTTAAACTTTTATTTTATAAAAATGAACACTTTTTTTTAGTTTTTATTTTTGTTGGTGAAATCTTTTAAATCAGAGGAGTATCAATTTCATATATCTTTTAAATTTTTTTATATCTTTTCGATACTTTCATTCTACGTAATATATCTACTTACTAATACTGCTGCTACAGAAAGAAAGATACAAATAATAATAGACGTAAAACAAATTTGCCATGAAGTTGTTAGAATTTTTATCACATTATTTTGATTTTTCTAGGAGTCCTTTGTTGTCAAGAACATGTTCCTTGCTTGTTAAAACTATCCGATAGTGAACAATAACGGTCATACCAAATGGAATTTCGGATAGTGCACAAAGAATGTTCCTAAAGTATCCTTTGTGTGTTGAAAATTTAAAAAATTATATAGAAATAGGACACAGTAACACACGACGTGGCAAGTCAGGCACGTGTCCTAGAGGGTTCGAGGAGTGTTAATGTCTGACATGACACGTGTATGATACGGTGATGCTACTCTGCTAGAAGTGTTCATGATTCATGGGTTGGCAATCAAATATCACCAATCAAGTGTCAAATAAGTGTTCCAATCACATGTGGATTCCACGTCACAGATCTAATGTCCATACATGGAAAATCTTAAATCTTAAATACAATCAAATGTAAGAACACCACGTACGCATAAAAATACACAGATGCGGAGGCAGCACGTAGAGCATGTTTATCTAGACAACAACTCCAAACTGCACATTTATGCCCTTGAAAAGTTCCAATCCAATCTCCAGTTCCTCCATTTCTCAACATTGGCGTGGAATCTGAGTAAACAAAGATGATGCCATAAAGAATAGTTCAAAGCATAATCCATAATAGAATGAAGGCCGGGGGCTTCATTAAAAGTAATTTTTGGAAAAATTGTATTTTGAAATAGCGATTTCTGGATGATGCGTGACTAATGAATAAGAATTTTTTTAAAATTTACATTTAATATTTTTATTAGAAAATTTGTGGTTAGAAATAAGAAAATAAGACGTCTTGGAGTAAAATTGATCCCAAACAAGGGATAAGTTTTTTTATCACAAGAAATAAAAGAATTATCATCCATTCTAAATGGAGCATGGATTATTCTTAACAAATTGATAAATAAAAAAAAAAAAAGTCAGTTTTCACCAACTAGAGACATGATAAAATAAATTTGGTGACAAACGGAGATTGGGAGGCTTTAATCAGATATGAGGGCAAAACAAGGTGACAAAAATATCACGGAAGACGAAAATGATTGCTCCTACCTCGATCCACACCGTTGTCATCCCTAAGCATCATAAATAATTATATTAGAGGGTTATGATTAGACCGTGGAATGAATCATGATGATATTGTATATTAATGATCACTTGAACAATATCTGTTATTACAATCTCAAAAATAGTCTCAAATTTCCTTTTTTCCCCTTCATTTTTTGTCAACAACTAAATTTACACCTTTTAATTTATAAATTATTTAAATAGAATGGAAATACAAATTTACGAATTTAAAGATTACTTGTGATTAGATGAAAACAATCAACAGCTTAATGCCGTATTTATAACGATCTTATATAAGGAAGATTTTGCTTATATAATCTAGTGGTCTATGATTGAACGGTCCGATAAGAGAAGAAAAATAAGATAAAATCTTTTTGTAATATAGTACAACTAGTTAATGTTGAACGTGTGTTGCACGTTACTATAAAATGCTTTGTAAGTGATGTACAAATAATATTTGAATATGAGTGATTTTTAATTAATATCATAGGATATATACGAGACGATGAATGTTAAATCATTTATTTAATTTTCTATTAAGTAAAACTGGATGTTAATTAGCTTAATTGAACGTGAATAATGAAATACATTGTGAAATTATAATTAACTTATAATTATAATTAATATTAATTAAATGAATGTGAATGTTAATTAATTTAGAATTAATAATGGCGAATTCATAGATTAATGAAAACATACGAGTGAAATGAATTTGTCAAATGTACATGTACATTGATGTAAATTAAATACATATTGAAAAATGAAAATTAAGATATTATTGAAATAATTGAATTATAACAGGGTTAGAAACGTCTTGAAAATGATTCTCACTTGATGTGATATTTAATATACTAATCAGAGTTGAACATACATTGTACGTTATTTTGAAATATTTTATAAGTGTTGTAAAAATAATATTGGATACCAATTTGTTGGGGGATTGATGAGTCTCACACGAACTAAAGAAAATAAAATTTAGTATATAAATTTAAGATAAGAAAATTGTACTATCAAAACTCAATTTCTATAATTCAAATTTTTTGTGATGATGAAATACTATAAATAAGCAATGTTTTTATACCATATTTGATACATAAAAATTAATTACTAATATATGAATTTAAACACTCGTTAAAATTCTTAAATACGTGAATAGAAATAAATTCATCTATAGTAATTATAGATTAATGTAGATCAAAATTTATCAAATCAAGATTCATTGAGTCGGATTAATGTGAATATTAATTAATTGAGAATTAATAATAGGAAATTCATAAACGACAAGAATTTTACTATATTTATTGCATATTGAAAAACGGAAAATTAAGGTATTTTTAAAATAATTGAAATGTAGTTGAGTTAAAATCGTCTAAAAGATGATTATCACTTAATGCAATGTTTAATATATTATAGATACTGTAGCAACTATGCCCTAAAAAATGGTAAAACCCATAATAAACCAAAAATAATAATAAAAAAAAAATTTACGCACAAACCTATTTTTTAATTATCCATTTCAATAATAAACAAATCATTTTGACTTTCCTTCAAAAGTAAGGTGCCAACCTCACATCACACCTACTACAAAGCATTAATCCTAACCCTTTTGAATTATGTTATATGTACAATTTAGTTTGATAATGTTTGTTGACAACTCACACTTGGCAATATCATATTCATCAATTTCAAAAATTATTTTTTAAATCAATTGCCCGAATTTTGACAATACTAACATTATCCACCATTATTGTCAAGTACAATTATACAAATAGCATAATTGAACCTTTTTTATTCCAAAAAACCATATTGCCGTTCACCACCATCCTATCCCTAAAAAACTCCCACAACTTCTTCCAACGTTGGCTATCACCTGTCGACTCTACCACCCCTCACCAACATCAAAACACCTCAACATCCACCTGCCTAACCTCACATGATTTATCACCATCCAATCCACCTTTCGTCATTGCATTTGTCAGTGTTGCACTGTCGCCACCACTTCACTGGTAAACGACTAAAAACCCTAAATCATCTCCTTCATCTCTACAAACCCTAAAACACAGCCGCCTCCAAATCCTTAGCGAATTGAGGACCAAAAAACTTGAATTCAACTGTCATTGACGGGACCCACCATCACAAACCTAAGCCCATGGCAGCGCCGTGCAACTATGCTTCTATGTTGATGGTTTATTATAGTCTGATGGTGGGGTTTGAGGTGTGTTGAAGACATGAATGGATTCAGGGTCGGATTACAGGCTGGGTTAATACGTTAAAAAAAAAATAAAAAATTACACATGATTTTTCTTTTTTACATAATTTTTTTTTCTAACTAAAAAAAGTCAGTGTGTGGGGGCTGGGTCGGGCTAAGGTGGTGGTGGTGATCGTGGATTTGATTAGAGGTGGTAGTAGTGGTTGGTTGGATTTGGATTTGGAAGTGGAAGTGGAAGTGGAGGTTGTGAATTTGAGGTGAAGGTGGGAGTGATGCGGGGAGTTTGAGAATTTAAATTGGTGCGCAATGATTTGGGTGGCGTCGATGGTGGAGTAGGATGGTGTGATAATTTTTGACAAATAAATAATTTGACCTAATAAAATGTGTGCTTTATGATTTAGATCTGGTTTGATCTCCATTTTTTTTTTAAATACATTTTTCTCTCAATTTCTATCACACATCCTTTAATAACATAATATTACATGCAATCCAAAATTTTTTCCTTCATCATTAATCACACATTTCTCATCAATCTACTATTTCAAAATGCATTTTACACAAAAATTGGAGCTCAAACAGACCTTTGATATGTAATTGTAACCTATAAATTATGTTTTTGTGACTATGATTTTGTGTATACGTTCTCGTGTCTGCGATATGTTTAATAAATTTTAAGTTGCAATATTTTATCAAGGTCATAAAATATGATCACCTAATTTTTAAAAATATTCCACAAGTTTATTATTTTTGAATTTGTATTTTAAGGCCCTTAAGTATTTTTCCTTAAAATAAGCAAGACACACCAACATTGGGCTTTCATAGCAGGGCCATGAACAGTACGCACTTCACATCGGTGAACTGTACAGAAAGTAAAAAAAAATATCCAATCCACCGTCCACTTGAAGTTTTCCCGTCAGATCTGTTGTCGTTTTCAGTAAACTAAGATTAACCTTAAAAAAGCAAAAGCGCAAAAAAAGGCCAAGATGCTGTCTCGATTCAAATTTTAATCAGATAAACTATAATTTGCCACGTGTACAATCTTATCCATTTCTTGACTAGGAACTCTTTATCTTCTTCAAAGAGAAAAAGGAAATCTCACAATTTCTTTATCTTTCTACTAAAAAAAGTTCAGCAATGTCAACCACATTTTCACCGATCCTTTGCTCCGCCGCTCCAGCAAACTCAAGGATACCCGATCCGTTTCGTAAATCGGCGGCGGGTGCCAATTCGAACAGCTGGTGGACGCCGATCTTCGGGTGGTCTTCGGAACCCGATTACATCCAGGGATCCGGTACTAGTTCTTTCAAGAACGAAGATTCGGGCCGGATCGGGAACGAAATGGGAAGATCCAGACCCGAAAAGTTATTCCGGGGATGTTTCACGGCAGAGAAGGCGAAGGAGCTAAGGAAGAAGACAATTGAGACCTCGACTTTTCACGATATTATGTATCACTCTGCAATCGCCTCCAGGCTTGCGTCCGACGTTTCTGACCGTTGATTTTCCGGTGAGGCTTATCAAAAATCAATCCGTCGGCCAAAAATCGTTTCACACATATGTGAACCTGTATCTCTTTTCTTTTCAATTTGTAGGAATAAGGTTGTGTTTGGCTGTAATTTTGATCCGTTGGCGTGTATGCTTGATCAATGATCAATGTATTGTTCGTTAATGAATCTGGATTATTAATGAGATTACCTCATGCATTTTGATTTAGGAAACAAGATTCTAACTTCTATTTCCGTTCTTAAAATTGTCGAATGTCTAATTCATTCTATAACATGCTAGCTAAACATCGATTGTCGATATGTAGATAAACGCTGATAAAACCTATAGGGATAGTTGAGCTTTAATTAATAAGATGAACAAAAGCCTAAAGATGGACAAAGGAAAGCGCAAGCTCCACTACTACTGTCAAGGTCAATAGGCCAATGAGTAGGATGCATTTGAGGTGACAATGTCCAAGAGCGGACCCCAGGAAATTTTTTCAGTGGGACGATATTAGTCTTTTGAAACTTGCTATATGTACAGTATTTTTGTACAGCATACCTTATAGCCGGGGGATCATGGGTCCCACATTATGTGAGAGAGCTGTACGTTATACAGTATTTAAAAGTTGTACAAACAACTTTATTGTAGTCTTTTTTTCATTTTTACTCCTGCCTACCTGAGTGCATCTCCCTTAGTTTCTGGATTCCTAAGTAAATTTTAACAAAAAAAATCCAAAATAAAAAAATCGGGAAAAAGTGAATACCCTAAACCACCAAAAGTCTTGCAGAAAATACATCAAAAGTAATGCATACTCTAGTTCATCATAATAAAACCTTAAAAATACTAAATTCGAAAATCAGCAATTTTCACGAAAAGATCACAAGTAAAAAAAAAAAATAGAAAAATCACATACTTTACGGGCAAAACTTTATCTAAAACATCCCAACTGTCCATGGCCCCTTTTTTGTATCACTCTGCACCTCCTCATCTTCGACGTCATCGTTGTTATCGCCGACAACTACGCTAACGACGACGACACAGAGTCAGTCCAGTCCTCATCCGCAGGCTCTACTTCTTCAATTTCATCGATTTCATGAACCTTATTGTTCCGGTGGAAAATGGAGATTTCAATTCTCTGTGGAGACGTGCGTGTTTAAGTTGGGATTCTTGGGAATTGGAATGGATTGTGTGTGTATTATGTAGATCGATAGCATCCACTTATTTTACAATTTGGATCAATTATTTGGTCTATTTTCCTTTTTTTAAACTAAAGTTAGTAACTGGGCTGCTGATCTGTCTGCACTGGGCCTTCGTTAGGTCTGCCCCTAACGACATCCCATCAAATGCTCCCTTGCGTTCTTTTTCTTTTCTGGGTTCATCGATACTCTGATGAATAACACAGTTTTCAGATATTGTCACTTTGCACACTTGGGTCCTAATCAAATTTGTGAGGTGATTAGAACTTCAAATTTCCAATTTTGATGCATGGAAGACCTTACTTGAACCGTCAAATAAGCACATATTGCTCACGTGAACACTTTCTAAGGTCAATTTTGTCACCACATCCTACTTCCCCCTTTTACAATGTATGATACTATTTATCTCAATCAAAGATGATCAATGATCATGATATGACGGGATATTTGAATTAATATTTGTACAAACTCATCATCCAACTTAGAAACAATACTCAAGTAAGATCCACGTCGTGGCCAACGTTCATTTAAACAAAATTTGCCTTCTTTATAATGAAATTCCAACTCCCACTAAAGGTGGTGTTTGATGTACAACATTTTGCCACCCAAATGTTTTCTTCCACACCACCTCACACGTCCCTTTTCCATTTAATTCACGAAATGGTTTTCTCACCTTTTTTGTTGGAAAACTGAATTTCAGGTTTTTATTTATTTATTTAAATTTTTTTGATAATGGAAACAAATTTAATAATCAATTGTAAAATTTTTTTCAATTTAATGGACAAATTTTATACAAAATAAAGTCAAACGAACACTAACCTTTAATAAAAAAATGATTTTTTAGGAAATAAATTTTTTTTTTTTTCACTTTTTGGCAATTGAAACAAATTTTATAACCAATTGTGGAAAAAATTATCACTTTAATGAACAATTTTCATGTAAACCAAAATCAAACAAACACAAAATTTAAAAATTTTTCGGGTGGAAAATTATACAAATCAAACATACTTAATTAGCAACTCCCTACAAAATAATTCCTAAGCAATTACTTTCTCTAGATTTCATTTTCTTTCCACCATTTTTTCACCCTTACAATCAAACGGACCTAACTAGAAGTTCTTTATTGCAAAGTAGTTTTGCCTCAGGTTCGACATGGGTCATTGAACACTAGTGACGTAATGAATTAGTATTTAACATGCATAAATTTTGAATGGAAACAATTGGAGTTTATCAAATTTTGAATGGAAACAATTGGAATTAAGATAAACGATAAATATATGATTAGAAGTTGTTTGACAAGACTTTTGAAAGTTGAAAAAATACTTTAAAATTAAAAAAATATTTTTAAATTTATTTGAATTATTTTTTCGAAATGCTTTACCCAATTAAAAGAATTTTTAAAGAAAACTAATATAAGGTAACTTTTTCGAAAATTATAGTGTCGATGTCACCTAATCAGACAAGGCAACCAAGTGCCATAACCCTTTTTTTTTCCTTCTTCAAGAAAAGGGTCTAATATCAAACCATTAGATTGTCTGGGAGCGATTTTCACTCAAGTAAAATCGATTTTTGAACCGTTTGGAATTTACCACGTGAAATCAGATTTTAGTCATTCAAGAAATCTACAAGGCCGAATGACCATTTTGCCCTCACTTTTGTTAGGTGGATGGGAAATTATTGACCGGTAGGTGGGGAATTTAGCTCTTTTTTGTGTTGCTACAAATCAAAATTTTAATAGATTTAAATAAAAATTGAGTGTTGTATATTCCCCCGCCTCACCACTTCTCCAAGTGAGGCAGGTCATTCGCTTCCAATGCACGTACTAGCCATCTACAATCCCTTCTGCCACAGCTACATCAATCTTCAGAAAGCTTGTACTATACTATGCATGGATGAAANTAGCTCTTTTTTGTGTTGCTACAAATCAAAATTTTAATAGATTTAAATAAAAATTGAGTGTTGTATATTCCCCCGCCTCACCACTTCTCCAAGTGAGGCAGGTCATTCGCTTCCAATGCACGTACTAGCCATCTACAATCCCTTCTGCCACAGCTACATCAATCTTCAGAAAGCTTGTACTATACTATGCATGGATGAAATATCCACCATGCGTAAAGCCTTTGACATTGATGAGCCACCCCCATGCAAGAAAGTCTTTTTGTCACATCGACGAAGATGTATTAAGCATCCCAAAGGGAGCTTACCTTGAAACGTACAAGGAAGACTTCATTATATCCTGCATGGAAGAATCATCAATTATGTAAGAAGCCCTTGACTAGGATGAGCTACTCCATGCAAAGAAGTTTTTAGTCACCTAAACTGGAGAGATGCGAAGCATCCCAACAGGAGCTCACCTTGAAACCTGCGAAGCCGACCTATATTCAAAGCCTCACATCCGTATTAGCTTCACCATAGCTGCTTATATATTTAGAGTCGTCTCTACATCAGTTTAATTATAGCTATTTATATTTAGAGCCTCTCCTCTAACCAAAATCTATGTATCATATGAATATTCAAACCTGGATTC
>CAIGRK010042697.1:0-12883 GCA_903798315.1 Fraxinus greggii | reverse complement strand
GGGTACAACCAACCACTTGAAGAGCGGGGGTCATTCTACTAGAACGTGGGAAAGTGGATAGGTAAACGTAGGACACCTAACACTAGCAACCGTTGAACGCGTAGCAACATATGCCTATAAATACATCCAAGGTGAAAAAGGTAGTCCTTCTGGAAACCCGAACTTATTAAATTCTCATATGTTGTCTACGTACTCCCTAAAAATCGACTATTGATTCTCACACTGGACGTACAACGGGGGAGAAAAGCTCCGACCTCATTTTGCAGGTTGCTTACTTTGACCAAAGCAGCCAGGACACCCTTTATGTCGAGGATACCACCGAGATTTGATATACAATTATTTCGGTCACAAATTAAAAAAAAAAAGGCTCGGCTCGCTAAGGCCCGAGCAAAAACTCGGATCGAGCCTAAATTTTTTTCCCAAGCTTTTGCTCGACTCGGGTAAAAAAAAGTTCGAAATATTTTTACTCCAACCTAGCCGGAGCAAAAAGTTTCGACTCGTGGCTCAATTCGACTAATTCGTTGATACCCCTATACCACAACATCAATAAACTAGTATACCACTTTCCAATTGAGGAATTCAATAGTAAATCCAATTTCAAATTAAATTTGTGTTTGGTCCTCATTTCTTAAATTTTTTATTTTAATTCATACATTTTTTGGGATTCACAATTTTTATAAAGTATTTAACGATATATTTATATCAAAATCTAATTTTTCTCCAAAAGAAATAGGGGCTAAATAGTGGGGTGCAGTATCATTTCAAAAATGGCAAAGATATGCCCTCAATCAATCTTGTTGGCACCATTCATCCCAACCTTCCAACTAATTAGCGCAATTCGTCCTCTGTCCATTTTAGTCGCTAAAAGGAATGAAATGACAGAATAGGCCACTTGCTTTCCAAAATGTAACTAGAGTTCAGATGGAAAGAAAAGCACATAAAGGAATCGAATGATTGGAATTTGTTTCACTACCATTCTATGGGTAGAGTAAGAATATGGTATCGATCTTATAAGAACATTTATGGTCCATTTGATTGTAAAAATGAAATTTGGTTGAAAAGAAAATGAATTCTAGAAAATTGAGTTGCCTAGAAATTGTTTTACTGAAAATTATCAATTATTGTGTTTGATTGGTATAATTTTTCACCTGAATTTTTTTTGAAATTTTGGATCTTTTGGTGTTCGTTTGACTTTGTTTTTCATGAAAATTGTTCATTAAAGTGATAAAATTTGTTACAATTGAGGATAAAATTTGTTTCCATTACCCAAAAAAAATTAAAAAAATTTAAAAAAAAGTTTCATAGAAAATATTTTCCCACCAAACCCATGGAAAAAGCTTTTCCTCAAAAATCAAGAAAATATAGAAAACCAAGAATACGTGGAAAACCAATTTCTTAAAAAATCTAGCCAATCAAACATACAAAAAGGTGAAAATATGTTTCAATTTCCATCTTACTATAATAAGATGAGTGTGCTACTATAACTAGATTGTAAATCAGCACAACTGATAGACATGTCGATTTTCAGTTTTGTGCACTTACAAATTCTTATTTCACAATCAAATGAATGCAGAGGCTGACCACAAAAAATGTTGAAAACTGATATACCTAAAACATTATTCTATTTACATAACAATTTGGATACTATTATCTTTTAATCTCAATAAATATTTCACGTCAAATCGTACACATACTTCGTCAACCACACATTACGCCCATGTTTGAACCCCATTCTTTTTCTTTTTTTTTTCATTCATTTTTCTACAATACTCATTTTTAACCACACATTTTTCAAATAAAATAATATTATACACAAATCTAAAATTTTTCATCACTTTTTCACCACACATTCTTTCATCAATCACTATTCAAAAACTAATTCTTCCGGGACCAAACACCCACTACATATCAAATGCGCAAACATAAATCGAATGACAAAAGTAAATGTAGAGGTCAAGGTGAAATAGATTGAAGATGGGGGGCTTCTATGGAATTTTTCCCATTTTCTCTTTTCACGATACTTTGGAGGCTTCGCCCCCAATACTGATTACTGAAACACTTCCACGCACCAATCAATCAACCAAGAATTCAACAATGGCGAAACGATCTTCTTCTTCTCCATCTCTCCTCATCTCTCCACTCTCTCTCTTCCTCCCAAGAGGTGACAATCTTTTATACCTAATTGCCCTTCTCTCCCTCTTCTCCCTCCTCGTTCACCGCCTCTCCGCCTCCGCCACAACCGCCCAATCGCACTTCGAAGGCTTCGACGCCGATGAAGATGAAGATTTTGTCCTCGATGAATCAAACGATGCAGTTGTTCCTCCTCGTCGGTCAACCCCTCCTCCCCCCATCTCTCTTTCACAACCCACTTCCGAGTCCCACCACGGTCCTCCTGATTCCGATTCGGATCCCATATTTAAATCGCCGTCATCGGATCCGGATCCGAATCCGAGCTCGAAGTCTGCTTCTACAGCTTTTGATTACTGGGATGAGGATGAATTCGAGGGGGTACCTCAACATTCAACCCCAGAAACTCCAGAAATTACGGTATCTGCCACTGGATCGGAATCTGAGTTGAGTTCACAGAAATCGGAAGTACCGGAAGTTGAGGTTCCGAGGAAGCTGACGTCGTATTATGTGGAGATTGTAAGTGTTTCGTTCTTGATTATGTTTACGATCAATTATTTTACAGGGAAGAAAGAGAATGAGAATTTGGCGTTGGCTTGGGCGAGCAAGTTTGCCACCAAAGATTCTATTTTCGATAAGAACTTTAGCTTGTTGGGCGTGGGTGAGACTGAGGACTCTCCACTGTTGTTGAAGGAGGGGCAGAATGTTTTTAAGTTCTATGCTAGCGGAAGGAGGTTTTGCTCGGGAGTGCTAGCAACTATGGAGCTGAAGAGCAGGCATGATTTGATTTCGAGGTTGTACAACATGGTGGTGCCGTGTAAGGATGAGATTACATTTGAGGTGTACATGAACGATGATGCTATGGATCAGGTGGTTTTTGCATTAGCTAGGAAGAAATTGGCAAAAACAATGCAGAAGGAGGCTGGTGACTTGCAGCGTTTTGCAGGTCTAGTGGCACCTCCAAATGGGAGGAAGTGGGTGGCCGAGGAGTTGCAGGTGGTCTCAGAATCCAAGGAGGTTTCCTGTGATTTGGTCACTGATGCCGTGCTTGATCAGGTATACATTGTTCCGGTTTTAATGTGTGTATTTATATCCTCGTGCTTTAGAATGGTTGGTTGTTGATTTTGATTGCTTGTTTTAGGTATTCTGCTTAATATATGTGTGGATATGCCTTTACCATTTAAGTATATTAGGTTGGATCTTGGAAATTTAGCTGTTTAAACTAGCTGGATACAAAACCATAGTATATTAGAGAAACGGGATATTGGAATTTGAATGATTAAATAAGCAAGGAGAAGACTACAAGGCGTTTGGTTGGGTATGTATATGTGTGTATCTTATCCTTTGAGTTGTTTGTTTGGCTATGTTATGTCAAGTCTCAAGTAAAAATGGCATCCACGTCAATAGGCTTGAGTTGAGGTCTTTAAGAATTGTCTCTAGTGCTGTTGATGTGGCATTTGTGCGGGGAACCTATACTGCTTTGAAATTTAGCAGGAACTGCATGTGTTATTGTTGGAGTAAGTGAAGTTAAAGGCTTGAAAGTGATTGTTTTTGGGAAAAAAACCTTAAATGTAATATTCTTTATTTCTTCCTTCTCGTTTTTACTTTCGGGGTTGGATTCACATCTCTATCATATGATTTTGGAATATAGAAGATTATTTGTTGTCCTAGATTTTGATTAACCTGCAGAGAAGCAAGACTGTAGGTATGAATCTTTGGTATGGTTTGCAGATTGTTTATTGGTGAGAATTAAGACGGACTTGAATAAAGTAGTTCGAATTAATTAGGTTAGTCTTTTTGAGAAAGGACTATATAAATGTGCACGAAAAGAAGATGCCTTGTTGCAAGAGATTGATCAGTGACCACTTAGGTTTTGGTTTTTGTATCTCAATTTTGATTTAATAATTGATCTGAAATTATATGAATCAAAGTAATTACAAAGGATTTTCTTTTTTTGTGGTTTCCCTGAGGAGATCAGCCTTGTATTATAGAGCGGAATAAGAAGATCCAAAATGGGATCCATGTATCGATCTCACTAAAGTATGGTACAAGGCTTTGATGAGTAAGATTAGGATGCATCTTAAAGGAACTGAGAGAAGTGGCTATAATATCTCTGTCTAGAAGGATGCAAAATGAATTGAATTGAATTAACCCAAAGCTGTGTCTGTGGAGCAGAAACAATTGCACCAATCTATAGGAATCTGGTCAAACTGTATGATTTCAGGCAGCTATACCTTATCACTCTCCAGTATTCAGCTGATGTGAAAAATAATTTGCTGATAGAGTTGCAATCTTGAGGGGTTCGAATGGAATTGCAATTCACCTGTGGGAATGTTCGCCATTTTCTTAACCAATGCATCACATATTTGCATAGTAATGTTTTCGTGTTTGGGACTCAGCAACTTCAGATGTGTGTCATTGTTATCACTACCTTTCTCAGGGTTCAATTAAAAGCATGTTTGGTAGTTGTTTATAGTCGGTTTAATTTATAAATAGATAAAAATGAGTGGGTAGTACTTGTAGGTTCTATGAAATGTGTGGATAAAAAAGTAGTTTAACTGTTTGTAAATAAATTATAAACATTGGCCAAACATGCTCTTAATTTCCTGTTTCTAAAAAAAATAGGAATCAATGGTGTGGTCCAGTTTAACTTTGTGTTTGTGCCCTGCGATCATGTAGTATATAATTGTTCCTTGTACTTATGCAGGTCTTTAGCGACAAGGCATTTGAGAAATTTGGAAAGGGTTTCATCTCTATGCATTTTTCTGATAAATACATGGGCTTAAACAAGAAGATGCTGGTGTTCAAGTTTGCTCTCCCCAATGCTAATCACATGGCTGACATGAATCGATTGGTTGCTCTTGTCCCCTATTACATTGACCTAATTGGTCGATATAAGCTCAGCTCACATGTGAGTACATCTATATTCCACATACCATTTCAGCATTTTAATATCGTTCATGATTTTTTAAACTTTGACTTATGTACCTCAGGCTCGATCTAAAACAGAAGCAGCCAGATTAAAGATTGCTCAAGAGATTCAGAAGGAACTTCAGAACAACCGGAATGAAGCCTTGCAGAAAAAGAAGGCTGAGCAGAGAAAGAA
This sequence comes from Fraxinus greggii, assembly GCA_903798315.1. NCBI lineage: Eukaryota > Viridiplantae > Streptophyta > Magnoliopsida > Lamiales > Oleaceae > Fraxinus > Fraxinus greggii. The sequence goes on along the minus strand of CAIGRK010042697.1, from coordinate 7,650 downwards.
ATTGGAAGAGGCTGAGGCAAAGCTAAGTGCTGAAGCTCTTCGCAAGAAAGAGGCTAAAGAGCGTGCCCGCCAAATGAAGAAGGCCATGCCCAAAATCAAGATGAGTCGAGCTAATTAGATCCTAAGTTATTTTATATCTCAGATACATCATCCCTCGTGTCATCAATTGTTGTCATTTTCTGGAATATGTTCTCTGATTCACTTCTCTTTCCAAGCAAGGGAAGATGGGACTTGTACTGTTCCGATTTGTGTACCATAGTCATTGGCAACGGTGGACATTAAACATTACCACGATGTGTGGTTTTTCAATGTAACATTAGTTCTAATATGCTAAAATTGTAAGGTTTCTCTTAACGGATGCCTTTGTCGCTGCCGTGACAATTTTGAAATTAGTAAGAATGAGATCGAGTGGAATTGAGTGAAATGTCACTTCTACTATTTTTTTTGGCCAGTATTGGTTGTCACTGAGTTCGTCGTGAGATTGAGGTCTATAAGATGATGGTGAAGACTCGTTATTTTTACTTTTTAATTTAAAATGTGAAATTTACAATCTTTTACCTAGATGGATGATTATACTTCATTTTGTAACAACAGTATTTACGGCTAATGGTCAAATAATAATGAAATTATTCTCCATATTGGCTCATCAGGAAGAGGGACAGTTAACTTTTTCCGGCTTCATAAGAAGGTTGTGATGTTCAAATCGGCAACCTGTTAGTCGACCAGTCAAAGCTCAGGCGAAAAGATATAGAAAAATGATACACGGAGTAAATCTGATTCTAATAAATGCATAGTTACCTGAATGCTTTAGTATTAAGAGCAGTTGAGCAGAAGAAAGTACCGATTTCCAGATTAGCATAGTAGCAAAGCTAAATTGTTTTGGTTCATTTCATGAACAAATTCCAAGTCACATAATAGTACAACGTTCTTTCGTGTATCATATGGCCTTTCTTTGATTCCCTTTTATCTTTTTCATAAATAAACAGGAGTTTATCTTTGCTGATAGCTACTACACCATACATTGTAAAAGATACTAATACGATTCACGGTATATTGTATTGTTCATCTATCTTCGAAGTGATGGACCAGAGACAAAATTCTGAAACTTCTTCTTTAAGAACAATAGCAGGGCTGAACCCACAACTGGCCAAGTGGTAATGATTGCAATGTAAGCAAGCAGCCACAGTGATTTCCTGTTCTGGCGCGAAATCTGGTTTAGGCATTTTTTGACAGGAACAGTTATGCCACCGGCATCTTGTTCGTTGATATCAGAGGAGCCAAGAAGCTCAATTTTCTCATTTTCTCTCTCTCTAGTTCTGTGATCAATTTCCTCTGCATGTGGAATGGCATCTTCAGACTTGTTTTGCATAATATCTTCCTCATGTCTAACTCCTAGATTGGCTATTGGTTCACTTCGTACTGCAGTCACCAGCCCGTCTTCCTCAACATTCAGATACGGAGCTTGATCAATCAAAGACTCTTGACGATTGATTAGGGGAACTGCAATCTGCTTAGCACGGAAACAAGCCATACAATACATTAAACTGCATGGTAGATGTCCACTCTTTGTAAAACAAGTCTGTAAGAAGTGCAAGTACATCCCCTGTTGTCTTAATAAGAAAGAACAACGAACTGTACCTAAATATTGAGATTCACAATAAAGTGCCAATAGGCCAGAGAAAATGTGTTATACAAATCGGATGGTTATTGCATCAATTTTAATGAGTTACTACAATAAGAACTTCCCTTTTTGTAAATTTGTATGAAATGTCAGCACTTCAAATTTGTACCTCACATATGCAAATATTTCTCACAAGTTATTTATTTCGTTGCATTGTTTTAAACTGGTTACTTTATAATAATATGCAGGGACACTCAAAATTTCCTGCATGACCTCATTTTTATTTCCTATCAGGATGTGATCTGTGTTCGAGAAACCATATTATTTCACGATTTTGACCATATAACGATATCAGTTTGTACACGAGTCCGTGTCCAAAAAAAAACTATAGAGCTTATGATTCATGATATATTTAAAATCAATTAATTTTTCCAAACCTCCTTTTTCCTGTGATACAATGGGCTAGACTGCAGAGCACCAAAAAATTCATCAACTGCTCTTACCCACCTACAAGTGACACAGGAAAATTACTGGCAAGAACACAGAGGCTTCTTGAGCAAAGAAAAGTCACGAGATCTACAGCTTGTTACACACTGTAACATTAACACAGAAGCGTGGAAGCACATTATAAAATAAGCAATTGTAATATATGTTATGCACGTACTACCAATCAATACTTCCACCAAATGAATGCATTTGCTCCATTCATACAAAATGAAACTTGGGAATAGTCAAGAAATTAGAAATATTCAGTACATTCCACAAATATTTTTCTGCAAAAACTATATATATAGGCAAGTGTATAAAACTTTCTGAACACTGAAATCATTTAAAATGCCAAATACTTCGAAGAGCAAACAGGTCTTACCAGACATTTTTTGCAGTTATCCCTTCAAAAAATCCTAGGTGTCCTCCATGCTGTGTTGTGGCCAAAACAATATTATTATTTAACCTACAAATATGGCCGATAAATTAGTTATCATAAGTAAAAGTATATTTCATATGCCCATATCAGGACAGGAAAAAAGATCATACAGGTCAGTAGCCAAGTGTTTTATCATAAATTCAAGAATTGTTTGTCTAGTCTATCTAGATAAGTAAATGCAAGGACAACCTTAGAGACCACAACATTTTTTACTCAATATAGCATCATGATAACAAAGTGAGTACAGAATGCGTGGTTCGACTGTATTTCCATTTGAATCTATAGAAAACTTATGCTTATTTACTTCTTTCCATTTTTACAACTAACTGTCAATTTCTTTACACACATTTAGATATATATGCACTATGTTAATCATAAACTCCATATTTTTTTTTTCAGGTAGCAATAAATCTTGCTTACAATGATATTCATCCTCATTTCTCGTATACTATTCCATTTGTTTAATCTCAAAACACTTTCCGGTCAAAATTATATATAATCAAGAGATTTTTAACTATTGAAAATTTTATTCATATTATTCCTTCTTGATAACATCCCATCTAGTTGTCCTTGCTTTTCTTCCAACAAATATGACAAATAAGCTAGACCAACTTTAAATGAGTGTAAGTTATATTTAACTTAAAATAATAATAATAATAATAATAATAATAAATGCACAACTAGACAGGTGGCTTGACCCAATCACTTGGGTCTAGATACATTTGTTAATCACACCTATCAATTTTTCGTCCTTAATTACCTTCTTCAACAGTAAACTGCTAATATCCGTCTTCTTTTTTTCCAAATCTTACTAGGAATAAAAATGAAAATTCACAGGTGTCACTAAAAAAGAACAACACAGACTACATACCGACACTCATCCCATGGAATAGCTTCACTCGTACATACTGGGTCATCTATAGTACTGATGCAGAGAAGGGGGACCATCACATTTCCTACATAACTAGAACTGCTACATCGCCTGTAATATGTATCCACTGTCTGGGAAAAAGAACAAATATATTAAATGATTAAGCATCAGCAAAAAGAAGAAGCGAGTCCAAAATTGTTACCTCATATTTACCAACAATACGAGTAGCATAATTATCAAAGTCCCGGACAGAGCGTGACTGTATCATATCAAAAAGTGATGTCAATATAACCATCAATATCTAAATATATCTTTATTCACTTCAACACAAATGATATATCAGCAACAATATATACATAAGTTCTAACAAAATTAAATGCGCGACAAGTAAAGTTCATACTTGACGCAGAATTTTCCCTTTATCCCATTAGAAATATAGAGTGGATGGTTGGGGGTAAGGCTATGAACAGCTTCTTCATAGTGAAATATTTGACAGGTCATTGTTTCTTTATAAAAGAATGTTTTCTGAACTTTCGAGACGATAAGTACCTGTGAATTTGGTAATGACCATAATTCAAATTACAAGGCGACAATGAAACAAAAAGAAATAGGTTCTATGAAATGGATCAAGTAATCAATTCAGTGTCGGCAAAGTATGGTCTTGTATTTTTCTTCCTTCAGTCATTCGCAGGACTAAATCATTGGTCTATAATATCTTCCTCAAAGACCACCTAATGCCTTAGTTCATTTTGCATGTTGTATCTCCATTGCCTCTTCTTTTATCATAATAATGTCTACTTAAAGTCCAAGGACAATAATGTTTGTTTAAATTTCTATTAAAGCACTTTTTTCTGTAACACCCTCCCCCTACCCCCAAAACGTCAAGTCACTTAATCCAATCCAGTGTATCAAGCCACTTTTTATCCACATTTCGAGAGACCCACAAGCAATATCCACTTATTATAATTTAAACTGTTTATGAACACTTCCCAACCATGCTTAGCACACAAGATTTGAAATTTGGGTATCAACTATAATTTTAGAATTTCATGTATTGTGATATATGAATTTTTCTAGTCTATTAAAAGAGAAACAGTCTTGACTCGTACGAGAGATCAACAGTAACAGGGATGACCTTTTTAATGCCTTCCCAATCTGCAAGACGAGAAAGGACAGCATGGTGCCTACAAAAATTCAGATTAAATCATTGAAAGTTGTTGAATATAAATAGAGGTTGATACCTGATGACTGAACTGAGGAAAATGCAGAATATTATTGACATGCTACAATTTTTCAAGCTGCTAAATATGCAAGACTTCTGATGACAGAATAGGTAAGTAAATATAAAACACTTAGCAAGAAAAGGTGACATACAAATCCGCATAACCTTTTAAGCCAAAAGTTAGAGCTTTGTCATAAAATTTCTGCACAAGTCTACGGTTAATAAACCGGTCACATATCTGGAAACAATAAAAAAAGTAGATTTCAATTCAGAGCAGCTAAATGGTGCATTCTACGAGACAACTGATAGGAAGCCATCGAAAGCATCAAATCTTACTCCCACACTAAGTTATGCATAATAAGTACAGAACAAGAAAGGATAAAATCCACTGTAAGCAATCAATCCAAGAAAATACTTGACCTTTGTTTGGATACAATTTATAAATTTATTTATAAATCCAGTCAAAGTCAAACATTAATTTCAACCACACATTTATAACTACTACTCATTATTATTCACGCATTTCGTGGGATCCACTAGTTTTCCTATTTATAAACCATTTATAAATTTGCCAAATGGAGGCTTGGAGTTGAGTATACATTTAATTCACTTTTAAATAGGTGAACAGGACAAATTTGTAATGTGAAACAGGAGAACCAAAAATAAGGAAATTTTAGCAATATGCTACGTCTATAATTTGATAATTTCACATTCTTTCTTAACCATCAAACATTAACAACTCTTTCCAGTAATTTTACCATACAAAAAAATTGTGCATATCTTGGGATTAGGGTGTAGATAACTATCCCGATTTCAGAAAACCAAATATTCAAAATGATGAAACCGAGGAACGTGTCTAAGGAAAGAAGAAGAAAAACAAATATTGCGATGAATTGAAGCATCCTGGAAAAGATACGAATATAGAGCCACAACTGATTGACTAGTATGTCAAATTTGTAAGTAGGGAATAAAAGGAAAACGATGAAACATAAATTTACGGCGTCAAAAATCAATTTCTTTGGTACAATTTAAAGAAGCACCAGGCAACAAATTGAGAGCTACTAACCGAAAGGTCCCAAGGAGAACAGATAGCTGCAGCCCCAATAAGAGGGACATTAATTCCATCCTCACCAAGATATTTAACCTGATAATTCAATCCCGCGAACAAAATCACGAAATGTGAAATGAGTGATATACAACTTCATTAAAGCTTCAGCATGTGTACTTAAGACTTCATTGAACGAAATGTTCAATAGAATGTGGGATTCAAACAAATGCTTGTAGAAAAGATGAGCAACTACATATAGAAGAATATCTGAGGAATGAATATTCTGCATTTCTCATCTTGGAATACCCTTATGATAAGATCACAAGAATTCTCGAAGGAAAAAAAAAAAAATAATCTTTAATTCCTATTTTGAGCCAATATTATATTCAGAAATTTACGGCTGAGCATCAGTGCTGACGAAATTAAGATAGAATAATTAGTAATACATGAAGGGACAAAAAAGTTACAACAGATTTAGGTTCCCAATTATGTGGGTAAATTGAAGAAAGCTACAAAGGTGGATTAGGTTCAATCCAAGAAAGTGGCAACTAATACACAAGTACCCACAGAGTCCAAGTATTTCAACGACACACAAGGCGATGAACCTAAGCGGAAACAATTAGAAACAAGGGCCTCATAGGTTGGACATGACATATCCTGCAAGCCTATTTGCTAGAGGCATAGAGTGAAATCCTACTAGTTAGCGCCAATTCTACATCCAGAGCATTCTATTTCCAAAGTTCAAAAGTATTTAGCAAGTCTAAAACGTCAAGCCGTGATGTACAACTGATAATCTTCCTTGTTCAAGAAATCCCTACTATGCAAACAATTGGCTTTACTTCAATACAACAACAAACTAAGCTCTGTTCACAATAATTTGAGGTGGGCTACATGAATCTTTTGTACCTACTCTATTTGGTTCATTGCTAGCTCGCTAGAAAATCCAATGCAAATAGACACTTAAAGAGTCCCAACAAACCATGTTAGTTTTGATCTATCCCTAGATCTTATAACCTTGTTCTACTCAGATATACTCACTCCTGTGAACAAGGGCCTCATTTATTCAACGCAAAACATGTCCAACTCCTTAAATCTTCCTTACCATAATTTATTCCCTATCTGTGATTTGCTTTGGTTAAAAAATATATCTTTACATTTTTATTATGGAAGAGAATAACATTTAACAGATAAGTATAACAATTAAATAAGAAAATGCTGCTTGTTTAAATAAGTGCGTTTAATCCCATGAAAGAAATAAAACAGCTGAGGAATCCTTGTACCAGAATATTGGCACCAATACTTGTCCCAACAGCAAATAGAGGAGCTTCAGGGTATTGGCAGTGAAGGTGGTCAATCACTTTACGTACATCATCTGTCCATCCGGCATTGTAGAGGCAATCGGACTGGTGGCACGAATACATTTAATCATTACATATTTAGATGTAAAATATAGCAGCACAGACTGAAAACGAACTGTATGATATTTTTTACGCACTAAAAATTTAAAAATATCAAGCAACAGAATGTGTTCTCTGCAACGAAAGAACCTTCTGCATTAAGGGGTAGTTTGATAAAGCTTTTGATAAAGGTTTTATCAGTTTTTAATAAAAGTTGATGAAATATGTAGTTGAAAAGTCAATCAAAGTTGTGGATCCCATAAAATGTACGGTTAAAATTAAAGTTTGACCAATCGAAAAGTTGATAAAACTTTTCCTTAAGTTTTATCAAACAAGCACTATTTTTTTTAATTTTTTTCCTACCAGTCCTTCCTTAAATGCATGAATGCAGTTAGTTTGGTGGCCTTCACCCTTCTCCTTGGCTCCCTTTCTTGTCTCCCCTCTTCCCCATTCTTTTGAACTTGATCCATAAATTTCTTCAAATTAAACATCTATCATGGTATAATGACTAGATAGAACCCATAACTAAATTACTCGAATGTATCAACAAAATCATTTTATTATTT
>CAIGRK010042611.1:0-19786 GCA_903798315.1 Fraxinus greggii | reverse complement strand
TATCCTACGGTTTGTACAAAGCTCTTTCTCGATTTCTTTAGCTGGAAATTTGAAGTAAAATCATGTTGAAGAAGGCCATTTAAGCTATGTTTCAGAAAAGAAAACCCTAAAATTTTGAGAAGGCTTTTAGCATACGTTTTAAAAATATTTTAATGACATGCAAGTCCACGTGCCAAACAACATTTTGGCTTACCTTTTAATAGTCAAAATTATAAATTAGTTTTGAAAGATATAAGTAACTTTTTTTTATTACTTACAAATGAAAAGTTATTTATTTTGATAGTGGAGTAATGCTAATGATAAAATAAAAAACTTATTCTCATTTCTACGAATAAAATGACTAACAGATCATTTCAACAAAATTGTAATCCATATCCGAGGAGCACTTAATTTGTTTGAATATTAGAGATATGATCCTTTTTGTATTTGTGAATATCAGTCTTCAACTGCCATTTACTCTGATAAATCAACGCAGAGGATACTTGTTTTGAGTGTTTATCTCGACTCCTAAAATGCCAATATAAGATCCGTTCAGCTGAAAAATTAAAGTTTTATAGAGCATGTTTGGCTGTGCTCATATTTGTTATTTCACAGTACTCGATTTTCGAAAATTTACTTATTTACCAACTTTTCCAAGAAATAAGTCTTAACAAAGTAATTTATAAACAGCCAGACATGCTCTTAATGAAGCAAATATCCAATCTGAATAATTTTTCATTTGATTATAACGAAAATGTAAGTCGTAGTATATTGTTGAAATTTCTCCTGGTTTTATGTTTGTTCACTTATTTCTTTTTTTTCCCCCCTTTCCTATGCAAGGAGATACGTCTTTTAAGCTCATTATTGCAATTTAATCTTCCATTGTAGCTTATATGGAATGTATAAGAGATGATAATTTTGTATATGCCACGCTTGCATTAATGCGGAGAATACAGTAGGTTCACAATTTTTCCCTTTTGCTTAGAGCTACTATGGTATGTATGGAGGATCCACGGGCCAGTATCCCATGTATGGAGGTGGAACTGGAGGAATGTTATCGGCTGCTGCAACTTCCTATTATCCTTATCTGAACCTGGGCGAGGGGAGCGGGGGAGGAGCAACAAGCGGCTACTCGACTAGTCAAGGTTATGGTGTTCAGTATCCACACCACCTCCTTCACTACTCAGCAATTAACTCGACAGGAGTTTATCCACAGCATTATGGTACCCCGATGTCTCTTGCACCTGCTACTCCATTGCAATCAGGTTTGTACATATATATATATATACAATCACTAGCAGCTTATGAATTTCTATATAACACACTTATACTAGTTAATTTCTTTAAAAAATCGATCCGTCTTCTATGTTACTTGTGGAGGAAGTACTAATATCTTTGACAGTTTGTTTTGCTGTGCCGCAGGCGTGAACATGGTCCTGCATTCACCAATACCTCATCATTAATGAAGAGATTAATCATGTCACCGATCAATCAAGAGAGATACATTTCCATCTACTTCACTTCATCAGAAGCTTCTGAAGTGCCTTTAGCCTAACCATGGTTCTGTTTCTCTTTCTCTCTATCGTGGAAGCCGATGCGCGTGGCATTCAGGCATTACCACACATGGAAGCCCCCCATAGGGGCTAAATCGAAAACCGGTCTCTTGGTGGGAAAGGTTCCTACAAGAGAACCGAAGCTTGCATTTGCATCTCATTCCCAACTCATCAAGCCATGTGAATGGCTGATCAGTTGGTGAAGATATTTCTTAGTTTAGCCCCGGAGGCTAAGGCTAAGCAATATGTACATCCAATTTGAAAATTAAGCCCCTGAAAGGCTAAGCGAACCATCTTTTTAATCAATTTTGTTGAGTACTGTAAATTTGCAAAAGCTCAACTAATTAAGGAATCTTTGATTTTCAAATGACTAATCCCTCCAATATTTTCTAAGCATAGCTATATACTAAATTGAAGTAGTAGTGGCAGATTAGGAAATCGGGGCACGGATGCCCCAAGTTTTTGTTCACGATAAGGGTTTTAAAACTCGTTTTACCAAGCCTACTTTTTTTTTTCCCCCGAAAAACAGATCATCTCTCCTTGTGGTAAGGGTGATGGTACTGACTGACTCTTTGTGTTTTTCTTCTTTGTATATTAGTTTGAGGGCTAAACTTATGGAGTTGTTGCCCCTGTAACTAACACCAAGAATAGATTAGGAGGGATAGTGTTAGAATTTTTTTTCAAGTTCTGGATTAAGAAACTACACCCAAGGGTTGTGGAGTTTCAATGAATTGCATCTGGAAGTTATCCCAATGATATTTTTTCTCTTGGGTATTTCCATACTGACAAGTATCAACCATGGTTAGGATTCAGGTCACCTTCATCTTCATTCTGATCTTCTCCCCCGTCTTTCCCTTTCGTAAACTTAATTTTATATATGTTGAAGTAAACTTGACGCTCTTTACATTCAAGTCTATGGTTTGGATTGTAACTAGCTAGTAAGAAGGCTCATTCTCCATCAGCGTTGATCGAGAATGGGAACTTATTTGCGTAATTTCCATTTAAGTACTGGTTATTTTACTCGTCAGTATCTTTCGCAAGTACATGATGGTTCGCCATATTATAAATACTGATATTCAGAATAAGACGAGTGAAAAGTCATTCTACCTGGTTCTCATGTTACACACTGAAGCTTAGTTAGCTAGTGAATGCATGTTAATAAACCGATTTGCATCTAGTTAAGTGTTGGCTAAAATGTACACACTCTCCTCTACCTACTCAACCATGCTACTTGTACAGTTTTTTTGACGACCGCAAATCAAGGGCACCCAAAACATTAGCTTAATTCCTACTTTTAACCCTTCTTTTGTCCTCAATCCTTATTTCTCGTGTTCTTACCCACAACACTACTCTACTGTCCTCAATATTTATGTCTCGGTATTCTTACCCTCAACCCTTCATTTTTTTTACCAATCATATTTTCCATCCAAATATTCACTAAAATTGTTGTATGAGGTGCAGAAGTTAAAAAATAAAGATATACGAAAGAGTAAAATAAATAAATAAATAAAACATTAACTCATCTTCTTTGCATGAAAAATTGGCCCTTCTCCACCAGCGCCGGCTAGCAACCCACCACCAGCCCGCGCTGGTGGAAAGAAAACAAATGGCCTGATGCCATCAACCGCTCCCCCAACAAACTCAAAATACTACCAGCTCTACTCCTTCTCCTTGCTACAAAACTGAAACACGTTTAAATGGAAATTTTAGTCTACTAATGGGAGGTGGATTAACTTAATCCTAACTAGCTCAATGAAGAGGAGCAACGTGCATCAGTTTACACTTAACCAAATTGGCAAACATAAGAAAGAAAATGTATAATGTTTTTTACATGTGAAAACATCATCAACTATATGTATATACAGGCCACATCTCCCTTTTCCTTTGTATAACTTGCAAATCACAAGCAACATATGGACTAAAGTAGTGCATCGCTCCCCCATTCGTTTTTAGGGCCTTTTCTACTCTCTTTCTAGTACGGTTACTCCACAACTGAAGGCCCAGCTTCGCAGAGTAGCTCTCTCAATTTTTAATGTTTCTATGGGTCAAAAAGGAGATTTTACTTGGTGTCAAATAGGCTATCTGCGGACTTTATTCGCTCTTCAAGGTGCTTTCAAACTAATACGTTTCATGTTACATCAATTAGAGCTTGTTTGACGTGTTCAAAAAGTGCATAGATTAGAAAACAGCAGTTGGATTCCCAACCCTTAAATGAGCAAGGATTTCAAATTGCAGATTTGTTCATCAAGTCTCGTACTCGTGGTGAACATGAATTCTTGATCAGCAAACCTCTTAATTTGTTCTTGTTCAAGTTCGAGGGGGGAGTGCACCATAATATCTGACTATCATGAGAATCACGAAGTAAATTAAAGAATTTCTCTAATTGACGATTTAAGTAGATTTCGCAACAAACTTGCAAGCAACTTTAAAAGGTGGACATACTCCATTCAAACGTTTTACTTCAAAATCTGAAATGCAAACCAGCATCAATGCCAAAACAAGCCGAATAATAACCGGGATAACCATTTGATAGCCTTTTCAAAAATACAAAACTTCAAGCAATTTATAGAGAACCTTCTTTCTTCGAAGGTAAAAAGAAAAAAGCTCAGAAAGTCCTCGAGTATTTTCTGATTTCATACATTATTGATGATATGGATACCAAATCTTTGTTCAATGCAGAGCCACCAACGACCCTCTTTATACTATCCGAAAGCCTGGTATAGTATAGCAACAGTTGAGTTAATGCAGCTCTCAAGATTTCCATACCACAGAGGAAGTTGCTGAAAGAAGTAATAACGTCATTATGCATGAGCTCGATTGCAGTTTTCCATCTACCAGCAAAGTCCTTAACAATAGGCTCGACTTCAGCAACAGTTATAGGCCGTTCTGAACCAGAGCTTGGGTCCTCGGCTATCAGCAAAAAGTAAAATAAGCCAACTTTGAAAATAAAGGAATATTGACGAGCTATAAAAATTCATTATGATACTTACAGGCCCTTGTCTTTACAAATTTGATGAGGTCACTGAAGTGCTCAACTAACAGTTCCTCCTGCATGGAAAAATTAATCACTTGAGAAGAAAATCATCCCACTGTTGGATAAAATCCATATCAAAAACCTCAAAAATCTACCTGCTACGAGTGGCTGCTTTATATAAAATGACCAGAAAAGTCTATTGAAGCCAGTTCCAAGAACCACAAAGAACTAGACTTCCAGATTGAAATTTATTTATTTTCTCATATTGCCAAAATAGATGGTCTTTTGCCTATAACCGATGTTAAGTAAATAGCACAGTATCATATTGCATACTATTTGGTCTTTACAAGGTAGTGGGGGTAGAAAACACAACTTAAAAGTTAAAATGGCGGTCATAATTTGATTTCAAGAATAATTTCCTGCAACACATGTAAGCTTACCACGAAAATGGCTGTATTATTCTTCAGCAACTCTTCAAAGTGCATTTGAATTTTCCCACCATCTGGACCAGCTTCCTGAAACTCGTGAAAAGTACGACTTTGTTAGATACGACGATGTCCATGTGTATATATTTAAAAAAATTATATATGAAAGACTCACTGCACCTTTAATACTGCAATTGTCATGTCGTAGTTATTTATCAAAAATACTGTCTGTAGCTTTTGTTTCGTGAACAATTTAGCAAGCTTGACAAGCAAGTCATCAATAGCCATTCGCAGTCTCTCCAAGTTCAGTTCAAGCTGTACATTTTGTTGTTGTACATGATTAATAATCTAATCAACAGTTTGAAGAATTCAGAACTAAGTACCTTCTAGTATCTCTAACCTGACCATCTCCGTAGTCAACATTGAGGTGAATGAGAGAAGCCGTAAACTCGGCATAGCGCCTCATGACGTAATGTGGATGTACATCATCTTCCCACAAAGTCCGGACATTGGCAGTACGGAGGCTGTTAAGGTGCATGTCAAATACCATCTTGAATCGCGGCCACAAAGCAATGTTGACCTGGTTAGATATAAAGATCAGGAATCTTCATTTGCTTTGGACCTTTTAGCAAGTTCAAATTACTGCTTTGTCATGACCAGAGGTTGACAGTTGTTACATATAGTAATAACTAAAGAAAAAGTCAACCGATCAAAAGTTTCCGGAGTACAATCATAGGGTATATGCCAGCCCATCATCCAAACACACAACATACTGGTCCTTCCTAAATTACAAAACACATACCTTGTCCAAGAATGAATCTAGGCATGGAATTCGGCGTCGAGACATTACCAGCTGCGGAAAAATCAAGAACAGGGGACTCAAATACTCAACAAGAAACAGAATGTAGGATTAAACCATCATAAATACATGCACTAAATTTTATCTGGACACCAAACTTGATAGTGAATAGTCAAAAGACAACATTTCACTTTCAGTCAAAACGAAGTCATAGCTGTCCTTTTGCCAATGGAAAAGAATTTTATAGAGTAACCATCAATCATAAGTAAAACATAATACCTAAGATTTAACTAATCTCCATCGCTGTTCAGAATCTCAAAAGATATTCACTCCAAATGCCAATTTATTAAGGAATTTCGGACAATCAGTGTGATATACAAAACAACTACTAAAATGGGAAGGTTTTGAGTCCAAATTGACAGCCACCTGGAACAATTAAGCCAAAAGTGCAGCCTGCACCGAGTCTGGCCCCGTCAAGTACTCACTTGTCAGTAACCAAACTGTGCAGTGGTCCTCAGTCGCTTATGGACCAAGGCAACTAATATTGAATGCTTGAAAACCTTTACTAACATAAAACTATTCCAGGCGATCTCAATCACAGAAGAAATCATGACAGCGTCTTATAAGGAGAAATATTAGATATTCAATCAGAACAAAAACTCTTATAAACAACTAAATTCAAGAGTTATGTTACAGGACAGTATGCATTATAAGAAATAAATTAAGACGGCCATTTGAATGGTAAAAGTTTAGACAGTTACCTGGTGCTGGTGTATGATGCGAATCATGAGCATCAGACCAATTGCATCAAAACAATTTGGAAGAATTGTATTGAAGTGCTCATCAACTACTGCAAAGGGGCCTAATAATTTCGAAAATAAACGCTTCAATCATCATCATCATGAAAGCAAAATATTTGTATTTCATAAACTCCATGTAATGTAGTGGTAGTATAAAAAACTAGTGTCTTAGAAATAAACTTTAGTCTATAAAACTCAATGAAGATAGTAAAAGGTTGCAGTATCCTCAGATAGTAAACTTCCTAGGATACGGTGGATGCAGTAAGAATAACATTTTGCATCAGCTGCAAGTTAAAATTTGGTCTTAAAAAAAATTAATTAATTGCCTCTTTGTTGCAAATGCCAGCTATAAAGTTTTTCTTTGTTATTATATGCAGTTACAAGTACAGTTGAAAAATAATAAACTAAAAATTCAGGATTTGTTTGTGGATACCTGCAAATATGTCATAAAATATGGTTTCTTCTCCAAAGAACTCATCGGAGAAAAGGTATCTGCAAGATGACAAGCCAATAGAGAATAGACACATTTAAAGATGTGCATGACTTTGTGTACTCGTATGACCATCATTAAAATTCAATATAAAGGAAAGGAGAGAACTATATAGTACTCAGAAGTAGCAGTATCCATTAGCAACTTGTGCAAGCTCCTGAAAAGGACTTCATAAGGATACTTTTTGGAGCTGGCTTCAGCTATATGCGGAATTAATGCAGGTTCATCTATTTCCTGGAAAAGAGACAAAAACAGTCAATTATATTAATTTTGAGAAAACAGACAAGAATTTTGTTTATGCATTCACTTAAAATAGAAGATAAAACTAAGCCTTTGTTTGGTAGAAATTAAAATTCAGATATTAATCTAATTGAAAGTCAACAACTAATTTTAACCACACATTCTATGGACCCACAACTTTTCAATCACACATTTCATCAATTTTACCAAAATCTATTGAAAATCTAATTTTAATCCCCAGGGGCTAAATCTGTAAATAAGTTATTTAGTCTAGTAAAAAAAAAAAGAAGCAGCAAATATTGAACTTCAGCAGGAAATTTCATGTCTCTTAGGATTTCCAGTTTTTCGATTGTTTGTTCTATTTCAACCATCTGACAAAATTATGTCTCAAATTCTTGTGGTTCATAGCTAGCCGCGTGGACTCTTTACCAGATTCCATTCCTCAATGATCCTCAGCTCAGGAAGCAGCAATGGACAGCCCTTCGTTGAGAAATATTCTGACGTTAACTCCAACTGCTGTACTCAGTGATCAAACAATTGGAAGTCCTGCTGATTTATTTCAGATAGTTTTATTTTGTATGTTTTGCTACATCCCAAAGGCCCTCTAAAGAATTAAATTGTCATATTTAGGCCCACAAAAGACAAGCAAGCAGAGCTAAGTATGATTCCACTCAGCAAGTTGTCCACTAGGTAAATAGAAGTCTAATGTCACCAAAATGTAGTTCAGACTACTTTCGAAAAGAAGATCCTTGTCGAACAGTAACTTTGTACCTCCTAGATACCCAAATTATCATGCATATATATATATACACACACACACACACACACACACACACATATATATATATATATTCCACAACTAGCTTATCTTTTTCTACTACATTTAAATACAAGAGAGCTTGAAAGCACCTCAGAAAACAACAGGTCACAGTGCATATATTTGTTTGGATGCAGCCTCTCAACAGAAAATGTTTATAACATTTAGTCAGAGCGCTAGTTCTAAAATAATTTAACAAATCCTCTTCTGTGGAAAACCAGCAACCGCTGGCCCTCATGACCTAAAATTTAGAAGTACTTTCAACCATTAAAAAACAAACAATAAACTAAGTTTTATTCCTAATATATTGGGGTTGTGTACATGACTTCTCACAAGTCATTTGGTCTTATGACTGTAAATATTACTCAAAGATCCAATGCAATAAAATCTTTTGTAAATTCAACAGTCATGGAAATCTAGGATAAATTAAGAACTCCTCAAAACCATAGCTATGAGACTCGACTCGACAATTAACCCAGCTAGAGGATTGGGTCACTCTTTCAATCAGCACATCACTTGTTTATCTTGTGGGTCAATGGTCAGATACCAAATCTAGATAAAAGATATTTTTAATTCATAAACATAAGTTTAAAACTTAAGGCATACTAAAAGTTCACAATGCCTTCGTTCATAAAATAACCATGATTCATGTTTTAGTTACCCAACAATGGCAGTCTATCGGTATAAATTGATTCATGCTATAGTCAATCGTATGTCACTAATACTATGCACTGACATTAGTAATTTAAAAAGCATTTAACTTAAAAATTTGTACTCGATAAATAAATTATTGTATAATACAATCTGGGCTAACATTTTTTTTTCCTTTTATTCTCTAAAGGCGTGGATTGAAGAATACTCACAAGAAAAAAATAGTGTATATATAGGAGATTTTGTTTTCTTTGTGAATATAATTTTCTTATAAAATAGTTGAAACTGGTGTGGCCTAGGGGAAAGAAGTTCCACGTAGCTTCCAACCGACCTGGGATTGAACCATGAGAAAACAAGCGAGAAAAATAATTACAGCTGGCACCAGTTTAACCACATTGGTAGCCGGTTCTCTAATAACCTGTCTGGCTTATACAGGTGTTGGACTGGTTTGATTGTAAACCAGACCAATTAAGCTGGCCCTACAAGATCAATAACCAAGAAGAAGAAGTAGTTGGTTTTCAAATAACCTGCCGGATCAGATAAAAATTCAATTTTAACAAAAAGGAAGTTTGCCGTCGAGCTACACTAATCCCAGTACCTGTGGGACTTGTTTTATGAGGTGTTTATACTAGTTGGTTGAAAATAATTAAATTCATTTATTCCTAGTTGTTTTAGGCTTTATTCACTATTTTGTTCTTTCCCTTTTTTTTCCTATAAAGTTATGGATTCTTATTTAATTAGATCTGTGCATTAGACTCGTGGACATATGAAAAATAGGGAGTAGTTTGGGTTTTATGTTCAGTTTCAATTGCATCAGATTAAATTCATTTTACTGAGTTTCAGCACCAACAACCAGATTTATTCTCCTTCCCATCAAGAAAGAAGACAATCCTATATATGGACACTCTTGGTTGTCATCAGCACTTCTTCCTCAAAAGCCACACATCCAGTAAGGTCAACGTTTATGATGGGAAGCAATTTAATTTACACAGATTAAAGAATAGTACACAATAACCAGAGATAGTTGTCAACTATGTATATCATGAAAATGTTATGAACAAAAGGAAATATGAAATACATACATTTATTTTGTTATGAGCAAAAAGAATAATCCTAAAGGGTATAATATAGACAGACGAAGAAAATTAGCAAGCAAAATTTCATGTATGAACCAGATTGCAGTGTTAAAATAAATATAATTCCAGTTAATAGAATATCAAACCTTGAGGATGTTTATCCTTTCTCCCAAAGCAAAAACAGCAGACCGGTTCTTCAAAGGTTCTCTTCCTCTCAAGAACAGACTAGTGCTTCTAGTGTCAACACCAATCAGATCACTAGATGTTGCTATGTCCAATTGTAACTTCTCTAATGCTTGAATGTAAGCACGGAAATTGGCACTTAGAACCTGCAATAGAAAACTAGCAATTCAAGATATATAAAAGACCATATCGTCATTATTCTACCCTCTAATCATCTAATAGGTGTGAATTAGTTGCTATTTGGTGGTAACTTGAAATGGAACAAGAAAGTACGATTCATAAGCACAAAACTTTAACCCAAAGTAGTAAATGATTCCAAAGAATTTACCTTATTCATTGTGTCAATATATGCAGCACGAACCTCAAGATAAACCTCTTTTCCATGTTCCTTAAGAAATGAAATAATATATCTGCATGTTTAATAAAACATAAAAAAAATGTTATATTCATTGTAAAATTTCTCCATCACCTCTACCCTCAAGAAACAAACACAAACCAAAATCTAATAGCTCTGAATTTCAGAGGTGCTTGGCACAAGTTATCAAGGTGAACAAGCCAGTCTTCCTCATCTATAAAGTACATCACAAAAATGCACAGTTGAGAATACAGTCTGTCTGTACAATATGCACACCTGTGGAAATTGCTTCCTAACTAACATGCACACTGCAAAGCCTTACTGAAATGTAAATTACAGTGACGAATGCATATGCAAAAGGTGAAGCTTATCGAGACAAAGGAAAAGACAAAATTACACAGTAATTGAGATGTACAAAGGAAGTGAACCCTTCAATTAACCTCGTTCTCGACCTTTCAAAAAGATGAGGGATTCATGCATATGGTTGGAAGTGATACCAAATGGGATGCATGATGATGATGTCAGATAAGAGCCCATGTTGCATTAGCATAGTCATTTTATCTTAGCTGCAAAACCTGGATTTAAGGGTTTGCTTATCTATTATGGATATTTCTAAAAAGCGGTTTTAAAGTATTTTATCTGCCTCAATAGGGCCCATTTATATAAGCCTGTAGATGCTACGATTGTTTGGATGGGACTTCTATGGCCACATAGCCTCTTCCCTTTTGACTCGCATTTCACCTCTTTAAATCTGTTACTTCACTTTCTTTTTTCTATTTTTGCCTTTGCCTTTCCATCCCTTGCATGGATAGAGAGGGAGGTCAGAGCTTTTGCCTTTTCATGCTGTCAAAGAGTTGAATAATTGTTTTTCATGTTGTTTCGTTCTCTACTACTCTAATATTCTGTTCTCCCTCTTTCTCTTTCATTCTCGTAATCCTACGGAAAATAGATGCTGTAACCTCCTTACCATTTGCTATACATAGCTTCCTTTCCAAATGGTGTTGCCTAAGCATTTGTTACATCCAAAAATAGAAAAATGCAATATACAAAGAAGTTTACGCAGTAGGTAACTAGAATATAGTTCACCCTACTAATGAAGTACTGCAATTAGTCACTCATCAATCTTGAGAGTCAAGAATGGCATTTCCACACCATATAAATTTAACTGAGTTGAGGTATATTAAGATAACAAATTAAATTAGCAAGATAATTACTACGACAGAGGAACAAAGAAGAAAAGCTCGCAGCCACTAATTGGGATAAGACTTGTTAAGTTCGTCATAAATAATAAAAAATTCATATAAGCACAGATAGATATAAATATCAGTTGAATTTCAATACAAGCACACTCACTTGTATTTCAGAAGAACACTTTGTTGAAGGATCTGAACGTTTGTTTTGGGCTTCCTTAATGCATAAAGCTTCTGAACCATGAAATCAAATACCTTTTCAAAGTGCAAGAAAAATAAAATATTATTAGATTGAGGAATGTAATACTTGCAAATTCAAGTTCTAAAACTTATGACATGTAAAATAACAGGAAGAAGAAATTGCAAACAGCAGTTATTAACTTTATATAACTTCAAAAACAAATAAATAAGACGAACTGTCCAATACTGTTTAGATACACTGAGCCCCGTTTGACAACCATTATTTCAAAACCCTTTTTTCTACATACTCATTTTCAACCACACAATCACACAATAAATATTCTGCAAGTAAACTCAAAACCCTTCCCTAATTTTTAACCACTTCCTCCAAAAAACTCACTATTCAAAACTCCGTTTTACTCAAATAATGGTTGTCATCATACACCCAGGTGGTATGTCGGTCAAATGCACTAAATAAATTCACCTTAGCGGCCCTTTTGCATATTGCAAACAAGCAATATTCACATCAAGGAGTCATAGCTATACAAAAATATACCTATGACGCGAAATTTTGTACCACAAAACTTGTCATGATGCCTACATTATGCATAATATAGCCTTTTCAAAGGCTTACAACTTTTTGCATGAAGAATATTAAAAAGTTTCCAAGTAATGTTCAATTAGGAAAAAAGACTAAAATCAAGACGAACTATAGAAGAGGTTTTTACCAAAACACAGAAGGATTAAATGTATTACGAGTGAAGAATTAGAGATGATGCTAGTTAACTGTAGTCTGTAGATGTGATTACTTCACTTAATGTACACGTACCTTTGCAACCGCTTTTTGCCGAAGTCTTTCCAACTCAGGCTGAACATCAGTTAGAGCTTTTGATGTTTTAACCATCAGGTCCACTTCAACAAACTTCAGCTTTTTACTCAGAATCTCAAGAGTCTTCATATATTCCTCATTGACCTATGGATGAATACATTATACTGTGTAGTCACCCTAACGTAAATAAAAAAACATTAAAAAGCCAAACCACTCTGCAGTATCTATTTCAATCTGAAAAAATGCCTGTGTCCATAAGCATTAGAAAAACAATTTAGATTCCCAATTTCCTATTAAGATAGAGTCAGCATAAGTAAATTAAGATGGTGAACAATTATAGCGATGCAATTAATATTGCCAATATTAGAATCCCAACTGATAATAAAGACCAAAACATTCTAAAGTTTCAAAACAATAACTAAAACCAGTAATCCTAACACATTAGAAATAATCCCCTTCTGGAGTCGCAGTGATCATGTTTCCTTGAAAGACTTCTCCTCAATTCTATGGATTTATATTTTGATATGACTTTGTTTATTCCAGTGAACATCCACATAAAAAACATGAAGGATCGGGCCAACTAAAATTCACACATCTTAAACCAACTGAAACAATCTACATCATCATAATTTTATGACATATATACACCCAAAACAACTTTTTCAAATCCATTACATTTTTGACACTTCAGTTCTGAATTGCAACCGATGTAATTCAGACACATGACCCAGATTTCAGACTTCCATTTGTAGGTGGGCGAAAAGGCTAATACTCTCTTAATAACTGCTCTAATACTAATAGTGTCAGGGGACAAAATCTTTTTGTTGGTTGATTTGTGGAAGCAGATAATTCAATTAACCATGAATAGGTAAGCATTGGAAACTTAAACATTCAGAATTTTCAGGAGTCATCTTGGATAAATGTCAATTATGCAGGCAAGGACATTCAAGAAATGCATCTTTCTTATGATCTGCAAATAGTTAAAACATTATATTTTGGAAAAGAATATATCATATTCTTGTGACCCTTCAATTATTATGAACTAAATAAAATAAAGATAAAATAGGTTGATGACTTTGTGTAAGTCAATAGTAGACTGGTATTGACAATGAAAGTCACATTTATAAAAAATGAAAATAGGAAAAAGGAAAAAGAAAAATTTGTGTGTAAAGCTAGAATGAGCCACTAGATGTGACCTAATTGCATAATGAAGTTTTACAAATTGATGTTTCCCATTGACTATTCAAAATACGAAAGACAAATGAAATGAGAAAAAACCTAATGTACCTCTCCATCAACTATTATGTCTATCATCCTTGGTGGAACAATGATGTCTTCAACAAACTTAGCCAATTTTGATTCTGCCACCTGCAAAGTATGTAACCCAACACAAACTATGGCATAACGACAAAGCAAGAAAAAAGCACAAACTTGAACTTTTTGAAGACCACACGGTCCAATCAAAATATAAACTGAACAATCTCTTGATGCAAAAATGTTTCCAATAAGCCAGTTAAAGTAAATACAGGAGTTAGATAACAAATGAAGAAGGAAAAAAAAAGCAAACATGTCATTCTAAAGCTTTGGGATACCATGTTTTGTTTTTAAAGCTTACAAGATTAGCAAGCACGATACTTCAAATATGTCAGTTGAACATCATTAGCATTAAATCTGAAAGTGTTGGTAAGTTCCGTATCCAAACATTATATAATCGAATTGTATTTTGGGTTGAGTTGTTGAGTGTTGGAAGTGTTTTGGAAGGGGTCAAAGCCTGTTCAAGAAGATCATGAAATGTCCAAAAGCACTTGAAAAACGCCATTTGAGCGCATAATGATCAAAGATCACATAGGATCGACAGGATGCAATTAAAAGTCAAAGGAGTGTCAAAGCGTCACATGTGTTATGCTCCAAATTCTCAACCACAGGTTGATACCCATTTTTCTCATAGAAAACATTCGAATTGGAAAAATGATGTTTTTAGAAGAATTGTAACCATTTGAATTAGTTTTTCAATGAATAGCTTTAATCGGATATCGTGAGAGAAAGATATCATAAAAATACTAACGACTGCTCAGAAAGAGCACGATGTCCACCTGAAGGGCGCTCGAGCGATTTTAGTAGAACCGGACCGTCCACTGGTTGCCTAAAGGCGCTCGAGAGGGTCGTGTTATCGGGGAAAACTTAGTTTACGATTTTCAACCTTCTTAAAATCCCAAACAATCCATAACTCTTTAATACTATAAATACCCAATAAAATTTCGTCCCAAAAGTGTTTTGAGCGATTATTCATCCAAGAGAACATCCTATTGAAGAGCATACATTGATTCTGCTTCAACCACAAGATCAAAACACCAAAATACCAAAAGATCAAAACACCACTAAATCCACTATCAAATATCTTTCAGAGTTCTGAAGATCCTGAGAGGTGATCGGAGTTCTTGGAGTGGACGCTGAGGAGTTCTTCGGTGATTACAGGTTGAGAGATCAGAGTCTACCAAGGGTTAGTTATGTCTGGACCAATTCTGTAGGTTTAATCTTTTCTAGTAGATTATTTACTTGCACGTGTGCCCGAAGGTTTTTTCTCTCGAAGAGTTCTTCAAGATTTTTTCCTTCGTAAACAATTCTCGATGTTCTACATTTTACTGCTATGATATTTATGCTTGATTGATTGATAGGGTTTAAATTGTTCTTAATTCATCTAGAACTAATAATTTGTGACTTGTTGTAAGTGGTTAATTTTCAATTCCACATATTACACATATTCACCCCCTCTAGGTATTAGTGGGGTCGAGCCTCGATTATTACAATTAGGAATTCCACTCTTGCAAAATGTGAAAGGAACATACAAGCAGATAATAATTCAATATGTCTTGATTATCCTATGGCCATTTCATTTCATTCCTCTTTTCATCGCTTCTCACAACAGATAGAAATGGTTTTGAAATTTCAAATCATTCATTCATGAAATACAAAGAATAATTCATTTTTCTGTATGATATTCTCGTCAAAATTTCCCAATTTTTCTTTTTTAGGAAAATTATACTGTATGACCAAGTCTAGGTTGCATTTGAAGTACAGGACACATGGTAGCAAAAACCAAGAAAGCAACTAATGCCAATTGCAAGCTTTATTTCTTTTTCCCATATAAAATTGTACAGGTAGAGAACCGAAGATCCCTAACTTTTAAATGATATTTAATAAATAGGGAAAAAATACAAAGGTGAGATAATTTGACATCAATCTATACTAGCCTTAAGTAACAGGAAGTGCATGAAAATTTCAGGAAATGCTGGCACTTGGGAAAAAAATTCATCATTGATTCTAGAGAAGAGCAATGTCTTTGTCTTCTGTGATGAAGTTCCTTTTTTTTTTCCTCTTATTAGTTATTAGAGTAGGTCAAGAAATTGCATCACCTGTGGGGGTCACACATATATTCTCCCTCCAAGCCACAAAGCACATTCATGACATCTTACAAGGACTCAACAAAATTATGCTTCACCATATTCAGTTCAATAGATATAAATAGCTAATGGAAAAGCAATGCTGAATGAAACATTATTTCAAGACCAAAAATTATGATGGAGCAATAGAATCTAATAATTATCTCCTTATAATCTGATTATGCTTATTCAATAAAAAATACTAAAGTGGCATAAACAGTAACATTACCTTCCGATTCTTCAGCTTCAGCCCCATATCCATAGACTTCTCTTGAAGAATTTTTATATCTGAACTTATAGAACCTATCTCGGCCTAGCAAAATGACAGCGAAAAAAGATGGTGTTGAAAACACAAGTTTTAGAAGTAAAAATAATTAATCTAGCAATATATTTGCTCAAATATGTATATTATAAAGACAGAGAGAGACCAAAACGTTAACAGGATAAAGTAAATCTTCAAGAAAAAATCAAAACAAGCGTTGCACAAAATTTTGGTAAGCAATTTACTGAAAGTAAATAATGCTAGAACAAACTTCCACATGGTTCTTTATAGATACATTACTAATATTCATCAAAGAGAAAAGAACCAGTCTATCACTTCTTAAACTGAGGAAACGATTATAAACAAGGATAAAGGTGAATTTATATTTAATAGTTCTCAAGTATTGGTTTCAATTTCATTTAGGAACCTGAAATGTAATATTTGGCATGCCTGATGCCAAAGAAATTGTTGCTGAGAAAATGAGAAGCATTTGTGTGGTAGTTGAACATAAGCGAATATACCTGAAATCCACTTAGCAGTGTTTCCATTTGCGATAAAATGGTATCACAATCCCGAATTTGATCATGAAGTGAGACTAAATTATCACTTTCTTTTATGTAATCCTGAAGTAGACATAAGAGCAGCACAGGTAAGCATATCTCGAGTGCTTTACTGCAACATTTATTCTAAAACTAAGCAAACAGTTAAAAGAACTCCTCTCACACACACACACACACACACACACACATATATATGCGATAAATGATTATTCTAAAGAGTACATGACAATGACAGCATCCTATTTGACACATGCAGTAGAGCTATCAAGGGATGTGTATTTTGTCAACACTTTCTGATTTTGATAGTATTTCAGTTATACAGAGTGCTAAAACATTATAAAAATTTGTATTATAACAAGAAAAACCTTTTGCAGGAAAGAGGGGATGATTAGGACGGTTAAAGGCTCACATCGATTAAAGAAAAATAAATAAACAGTATATAAGGGCTTAAGCCATTGACCTAATACCCCAAGAATCAAAACCCAATAAGTTCAAGCGAACAATTCTATCCATCTAAAGCTCGAAAGAACGATTTAGTTCCAAAATTGGCGTTTTCAATCGAGCACCATCTAGTGTGGACTTTGATGAATACAGGTATGGGATTTTTTCCTGTACTTAAGTGCCCTTGTTAGAGCTTGTGTCTAGTTTACATGGTGTTTGCCCTTGTTAGAGCTTGTGTCTAGTTTACGTGGTGTTTATCTCAACTGTCTGTATATTTTTGTGTACACAATGAGCAAATTGTGAACTTATTCATAGGCAAGCAGAAAATTCTAGTGTTTTTTATAAACTTTTGATCAAGCATCTAATCTAGTGGAAAATTTGCAAAATGATAAAAGATTGGGATTTATTCAAGGGTTATTTATTACAAGGTGTTATTGCTACAAGGAAAATCGAATTAATGAGAAACTGGCCCTTAAGGTTGACATTTATTGTGTGTTTGGTACATTGAATGAAATTGAGATGCATCATTTCTCTCCAGTACAACGAAGCAAACGCGATCTTAAAATCTTCTCACACTTCCATTCACAACCCAACCCCTTCATATCTTAAATTGTGTTGTCCTTAACGATAAATTTGATACACAGTGTAAATTTGTGTTTTTAATCTATAAATTTGCAAGAGTATGATATAGAACCCACATGAACAGGGATTAGTAAGAATATATAAACGATCACATAAAACATGATTGCAATTTAAATCCAAATGATAAAACAAACTAATATACTAAATCACAAACCTCAATAGAGTCCAGTTCAACTTTCCTCAGATTGTTTTCAACATCCTTGGTGTAATCCCTCAATTTCGTACCTTTAGACAGTATTGTTGCTACTACCTTCAGAAAGAAAAACCCAAAACCCATAAAAATGTTGGGCAAATTATATTATGATCCACAAAAATGATGACTCTACTTACATCGTCAGTTTTGCAATCTTCGAGCTCTTGTTCTAGCCCCTCAAGTGACACATCATCACTAACAAAAATAATACAACAAATCCACCAAATTCAAGAAATCATTCAACATCACCATGATTACTGTTACTGAAAAACCACAAACAGAAAAACAATGTTTTTACCTGGGAGCATCGTCCTCGATGGTCAAATCCCCAACAAAGGCTCCCAAATCCAAGACAGCTCTCTGCCCAACATCTGTTTCATCCTATATACATAATCCACCTCCACAAGTCATACAGCATAACATTTATTTTATCATATGATAATTGTATGTATAGCCATAATTGGAGAATGAGCTAAAAGATATAAGAAAGAAATGGGCTTACTGATTGATATGAAGCCATCTCAGCCATCTTCTTGAAACAATTGTCTTCACGATATGATTATATCAATAATAACAGAAAGAAGAAGAAGAAAAGAATTACGAATACTGGGTATGGGTTTAGCAGCAGATCTCAGATCAGATCATTTCTACTGTCAAGACCCCGAGTGTTTTCTAACGAGACCTCATTTTGCAAGAAATAGTACACCTCGTGAAGCCTGGTGTACAATATTTCAAAAATCAGAAACAAATGGCTTCTATTTTGCACGAGAAAGTTGCAGCTGAAGTCCTTAGACTTTTGGAAAAAGTATTTATATCTCCATTTTTTTATTTTATTTTTTTGACATTTGCTCAAGTCTAACGAAATATGGGCTAGAGCTGTAAATGAATCGAATCTACTTATATCTGAGACCATCTGATAAGAATAATTATTCGATTCCATCTGATCTGATCCGATCCGATAATCTAACGGATATTTGATTGTTAAATCCATAATCGTTTTCTTATTTATCGGATATTCGATCTGATAATCCGATCCGAAATTAAATAAATTAGGGAAGAAAATAATGTAAGAATCAACTTTTTATTTTTATTTTTTCCAATTTTCCAATTCTTAAACAGGTTAATAATTATAAATTTTTTAACTTTTTTATATTTTGAATTTAATGACTTTTTTTATTCTAAATTTTTTATTTACTCATTTATTTATTTTAGTGACAAATAATATGTCATAAAAATATTTTACAGACTCAATTATTTATATCTAATCGGATCAGATTGACA
This sequence comes from Fraxinus greggii, assembly GCA_903798315.1. NCBI lineage: Eukaryota > Viridiplantae > Streptophyta > Magnoliopsida > Lamiales > Oleaceae > Fraxinus > Fraxinus greggii. Next base: position 426 of record CAIGRK010042611.1, on the reverse strand, counting down.
TATATCCATATTTGATCCATTAAGTTAACGAATTATTGGATTCGAATCTTGATCCGGTTATCGGACGAAGATCCTGAACTTATCTCCCATTAATTTAATCTAATTCAGATTGAAATCTAATTCATTGACAGAATTACTATGGGCACTGCAAATTTTATTATTGCACCATATTGCAATTTCAATTAAAGTTCTCAATCTTTATTTATTATAGTACTTATATCCTTAACTTTTTTTTATCGAATTCTAATATTCAACTTTCTATTAATTAGCACATTAATATCAAAATATTTTATTTATGTGCTTTGAAAAAAGAAAAAAAATATTTGATTGCCCTTTTATATTTATTGATTTTTTAAATGTAATGAGAAAATAAGCATTTTAGCACTCTAAATTGACTTTTTGGACGGAAATTGTTATTGGAGACAA
>CAIGRK010042576.1:0-10814 GCA_903798315.1 Fraxinus greggii | reverse complement strand
CTAGAATAATCTCGAATTCAGGCAAATGAAAAGTCCAAACCCATAATACAAACAGTCAGACGCATCCAACGGTTACCAACATTCCACGTGGCTTTATCTCAGCTTTGTAACTTGAAGAATGGGCTGCCTGGTTGCTGTCTAAATGGACAGGGCTTTCTATTCCAAACGGGTTCCATCATTGGGCTGCATTAATAAGAATTGGGCTGACAGAGTTGACCCAAATTGTTGAGCACAAACTTAATAGCAACAATCCTCGTCCCGTCCCTGCCCAATTAGGTGGGTATTCCTCGTCTTAGCATCTTTTTCAGAAGAACATATGGTTAAAAATTAGGGAAAAATTTTGAGTTTACTTGCAGAATATTTTATTATGTAAATGTGGCGTTGAAAATGAGTATGTAAGAAAAAAAAGTTTTAGAAGTATGTGAATCAAACATGGGCTCAATTTAGTTAAACATACATACAATTTAAAATTTGCTTTTCAGAAATTTCTTTCTCAAACATATTTAAAAAAAAAATCTAACTTAAAAATTTTTTAAATCTAACTTAAAAAAATAAATTTTCACTTACATCCCAAAAAAGAAATGTCTTAGTCTACTTGGCTTGTATTTATAAATAAATACGTAAATCATTTTTAGGTATACATTTATTTTTATTTGATTTATTATTTAAACCATTTATAAATATTTGCTCGAATATTCTTTGAGCCAAACGTTACTTAACCAAATGGTGATTAAAGAGACCCAAGACAAATTTTCAACGGAAAGAGCGGTGTCTAAGTAAACCCTCGTGGGCTGCTGGCCTCTTTCAGTATAAGTAACTGTATTTAATAACAGGATTATGTCATTAATACAGTAATTAATCAAATGACACTCCTAAATAAAATATATAGATTATGGTTGCTCACAAGCAACTGGTTTCATTTCCTGTTTGATGGATGAGAGAGAAACAAAATCAAACAATAAAGACAAATCCGCGATTTGAAAGAGAACAACAACTCACTCAGAAAAGCATTTCCACCCAACCCCACACCGCACAACACCCTTTTTCGATTGGTCTAAATTTATAAAACTCATTGCAGAGGAAGAATTCTTGAAATTTGACGTGCTGATGTTGCAGATTTCCTGTGTTTTTCGTGTTACAGATGGAGGACGAAGTAGAAGAAGAAGAGGGATATATATCACAAGTTTATATATGTGATCATCGTATATTTGTGTTTATGTTGTAAATAACTGAAATACTGAATTTGTAGTCTGAAAATTATGGCGAGAGAGAAAAGGGATATTCGGCCGGTGCTTTTGAAATTTGGGGTTGCGTTTGCTCTCTCTCTTGGTGGGATTCTTTATACCCTTTTCAAGAACAAAAAAATCAAACCTAATAAATCTCAACTTCCACAGCCTTCTCAAGGTATTATTTCTGTTTCAGAATTGCTTTTTTTTTTTTCCTAATTATTATTATAAATGATGAATGATAATTTGAGTACAGATTTGGGAGGGGAAAGTTGTGAGCTAGATAATGATGATGAAGCTCTGCACAAACCACAAAATTCCCGCAATTCTCCTGAAATTTCACGCGGAAAATATGTAAGATGATTAGATTATTTATTTGCATTTAATGTTTTAGATGTTATTTTTGTGCTGTTTCATAATCATATCCTGTATTTGATCTGATTGCTTTGGATGTTCTATGCAAAACGATACATATAGTTGGGAATATGGCTTAGATTTTTATTTTTTCCCCCCTTCCTGAGATTTGATCTATATGATATTTACGGAAATTATTGATAGAAATTGAGAAAATAATGAAAAAAGTAAAATTTCATTGATCTTAAAAACTGGCAGGATCAATTTTTTTGACCATTAATTCAAAAAAGTTTTGTTTGAATGTTCTCGAAATCAAGAATTTGAAATTTACAGTAACTTTGGTAGTGGTTAGTTTTACAAGGATTTTTGAGGGCAATAAATATAATTATCATCATTGCTATTTAATCATATGTCAACTCCCTTCAGGCGAGTAAACCTGAAACAAAATTCTTTCATGTTTAGAGATTTTTACTTATATTTGTAATTTTGGTTTCTTTGAAACTACAAATATTTGCCTGACTTTTTACTTTTTTGATTACTTGAGAACTAAATTTCTGAACTTAGCTAATTAAATCGCTGTAAATCTTGATCTGTTCTAGTTGTCTACCTCCTGAAAGAGTCTATTATGGTGATGCCGACTTTCCTATTTTTAATGAACATTATTTTCTTTCTTGCAGGAGTCATCTTCCCCAAAGGTTACTTGTGGAAATTCCACCAAGGATCTCTCTCCGAATGCTAGATATATTGGAGATAGAGACGGTTATCTCTTGCCAGAATTCGTTGATCTTGCAAAGGAATGTGATTCAACTGTCAAAGGGGCTGGTATATCTCCACGGAAAAATACGGATACTCAAGTTCTCAATGTAGAATCACCCCAGGGATGCATATACATTGAACACGATGAACCCGACAGAGAGATTAGGAGCCTAAAGAGCAAGGTTAAAATGCTCCAAGAGAGGGAGAGGAACCTGGAGATTCAACTTCTCGAGTACTACGGCATTAAAGAGCAGGAAACTGCCGTTATGGAGCTGCAGAACCGGCTAAAATTGAACAGTATGGAGGCTAAACTTTATAACCATAAGATTGAGTCCTTACAGGCCAACAATAGAAGACTAGAGGCCGAAGTGGCTGATTATGCAAAAGTTGTGTCGGAACTGGAGGCTGCAAAGGCCAAGATAAAGCTGCTAAGGAAGAAACTTAGGTCTGAAGCTGAACAGAATCGGGAACAGATCTTGACCCTACAAGAAAGAGTAATGAAGCTGCAGGACCAGGAATCGAATGTTGTCAAAAACGACCCTGATATGAAATATAAGCTTCAAAAAATGAAGGAACTCGAGGTCAACATAGAAGATTTGAGGAAGTCGAATCATGGCCTGAAGCTGGAAAATTCTGAATTGGCTGAGAAATTGGACTATCTACAAATGATTGCGACTTCCGCTTTAGATAATGAAGAGGTAATTCTTTCAATTAATATCTATTATCTTATTTTTACTGTAGTATACGAGTTCGTTCTTGATTTTGGATTTTTTTATAGCAGATTCAAGCAATTAAAAATAAAAGTCACCATTTAAGACAACAAAATGAAGATTTAACTAAGGAAATTGAACGGCTCCAAGCTGATAGGTGCAGTGATGTTGAGGAGCTAGTTTATCTTAGATGGATAAATGCTTGCTTACGCTATGAACTGAGAAATTATCAACCAGCCCCTGGTAAAACAATCGCGAGGGATCTTAGTAGAACGTTAAGCCCAAAATCAGAGGAGAAAGCGAAACAGCTCATTCTCGAATATGCAAATAAAGAAGGATCAATTGAAAAGGGAACCAATATTACAGATTTTGATTCAGATCGATGGTCATCTTCCCAAGGCTCTTTCCTTACAGACTCTGGTGACCTTGATGATTCTTCTGTTGATACCTCATTGGCTAACAACACCAGCATTTCGAGCAAAACAAAGGTTTTCAGCAAACTGATGAAACTTTTGCGAGGAAAAGATAATCTGCATCATAGTCAGGGTTCACCTCTTGATCGAACTACATCTGTTGAAGATAATGTTGGAAGATGTTCCAGTGATTCTCAGGTGTACAATCCTGGTGGTCCACTAGGAATAGACGCTGGAGCCGATGGCCACATCCAAAGATCGAAAACTTCATCTGAGGGTTTGGATATACATTCTTTGGATCTACAGAGATCTTATTCCCATGGTTCGAAGACCCTTAAAGGGGAATGTAGTGGTTACAGACGAAGAAACAGTGATGATAGTTCCTTGAGTATTTATAGAAGAATTGACTCGATCAGGGAAGAGGTAAACGATTCTTCGCCTGCTAGTCTGCTTGATCAAGATGCACTAAATGTAGAGAAAACTGAACTGGAAAAGTACGCCGTAGTTTTGAAGAACTCTCGTTTAAGATCAAATTTTCGAAGGAAATCAGCCTCGTTTAGTTCTTTTTGACACAGTTTCCTTTTGGTTTACTTCCAGCCCAACAGGGTTAGAACATTGATAAATTGTCCGGGCCCTGTGTTTAATTAAGCTGCGTACTTCATAGTTAGATAGATGTACAATGTACAGAGAAAATTTGTGGGCGTGATAGATTTTTAGAAATCTATTAATGAAAATTGGTTCTGTAAGAGCAATATTGTTGAGAAATATAATGGATTTTGTATTGTGCAGTTTCATTTGTGATGTGCTGCAGATTTTGCTGATCCTATAGCAAGCTATTCCGCACTTTGTGCTTGAACTCATGATAGTAAGGGGGGAAAAAATCTTATTGTCAATGGATTTGGATTTTTTCATCATCGATTTAACACAAGAATTTGTTGACGTTGAAAAATGACGTGTCACCTTTCTCGTCAACTTGACAGAAATTACAAAGAGGAAGATGGGTTTCCATTGAATTTGTCGTGAGATAGGAGTAGAATGCTTAGTGCGAATGGAGCATGTTCTTCAGAGAATTTGTGTATGTTATTTGAGGGCTATGAACTTCCTATTATAGATAATTGTGACTAGACGAACTGTTTAGTCAAGTCAAGCTACGATGTTTTCTCCTTGAAGAAATTGCAACGATGGCTCTGAATGATTGTGTTTGGTTGGTGAGGGTGGTTTCAGTGGCATGATGATGACCTATAGCCTAGGCTAATCAACCTCCTAATGGTGGGTTGAAGCGACACCATCATCATGGGACAAATCACCTTGGTGACAATGATGATTTTTTTAATTTGACTTAATTACGTTAGTAGATTTCGTTTACAATCTCAGATATTAGTTCGATTTTCTTTTCTGATCTCGACAATTTATACTTCACAAAAATGTTATGAAATTAAGAAAATTGAAAAAAAACACGGCCCACATACCAAAGTTATTAATGACAACACGATTTTTGTGTCTCAAAACTAGAATCGCGTGTTCTACGGGTCGCATTCTCGTTAAAGAAATTGGCTCACTTGAATTCCTGAATCGAACTTGCCACAGTCCTTTAACGCTGCCGTTTGGCTCTTACAGAGGTTTAAACGACGACGTTGTTCACATCTCAACTACCAAACAGACTTCATGCCCGTACAGAAGGTCGTACCAATTGGTAGTTATAACCATCTCTCTGCACTGTTATATCATTACTGAACTTCTACTCTTTCTCATACTTCACAAACAAAATTCCAATTTCTTGCGAGGTTCTAATTTCCATTTTGAATAAAGAATATGGCGGCAACAATGGCGATTCTACCGCTGCCACCACCACAACAACCAGCAGCAGAGCCACCAGTGGCTGATAGGGCCTCGATGGCACTGACACCACCATCACCATTGCCAGATCCTTCGCGGAGGGCATCGCTGTACGTGGGTGATCTGCACCCTGATGTCACGGAGAAGGATCTGTTGCTGGTGTTCGGGAGGGTGGGCCCGGTATCATCTGTTCACCTCTGCTGCGACAGGCTCTCTCACAAGTCCCTTTGCTATGCTTATGTCAATTTCAAATCTCACATCGATGGTAAACAAAATATAAATATGTAATATTTATCATACATTCATTTAATTCATGTGTTCTGAGTTTTGTTTTTATCAAGTGGGTTTTCTGGAATGACCAAGAAAATGGGGTTTCTCTGTTTATTGCTGTTTTTACAGATCTTTAAGCTGAATATATAGGCTTTAGTTGTATATGAGTTTTCTAAAAGGTTGACGGTTCTCTATGTTTGCTTTTTATAATGTGGATTTTTTGAGGGGAAGTGGTTTACTTATCATCCCCATTTTGAGTTGAAATCTTGATTTTGAGGGATTTCTATCAGGTTCTAATGTATAAATATGTCTCGTTTGTGTTTTGATTTTTTATCTTGGGTTTGGTAATGTGGTGTTTTAAACAATTAAGAACACAAGGGGTTTTCCTTTTATGGGTCACTTTATTGTTCCGAATACAATACATTGTGATATCTTGGGTTTGGTAATGTGGTGTTTTTGAAGAATCAAGCAAAGAGGGATTTTCATTTTTGGGGTCACTTTATTATTCCTAAATGCAAGAAATTGTGATTTTTGTTTCATTGACTAAATTCTTTATCTATATGTGTATCATGAAGTTTTTCTTTAGCCATTCGTGTTGTTTTGAGGATCAAGAAATATTTAATACCTCTCAAATGGGCTCTGTTTTTTGTTCTATCACAAGAAAAGTTAAACCATGAATGTTAATGCTGATGATATATAAGATAACAAAGATGTTATTTTCATACTCTCTTCAAGGGATGATTACCATAGGTTCTGTCGTTTTTGTATTATTTTAGGTGTTTTTCTTGCCTGTATAACTTGACACTTTCTTGAGTAGATGTATTCAAAGAACTTTAAATATTTAAGTGCAAACCTTTATTCTTATTATTCTTTTTCTGTTTCATCGCTGTTTGTTCCTACTATTCCCATTTTTAATTTTTGGCCCAATGTTTTGGTAGTGAACAGTGTTCGCTAGCATTTCTTTGTTTGGTTATCCTCTTTTTGCTCTTGCACACGGGAGTTATTTTCTTTCCTTGTATACATGATTAACATGTATGTATTGCAATTTTTGCGAGCTCGTTCTGTTTTCATGAGAAAATTTGGCCCCTTCTTCTTCCTTATTGGCATCTTCTTTTTCTCTTCCTCAATAGCTTCTTAATCATGTTTGTTCACTCTCTCTTAATATCTCTTTCTTGTGTATGTCAAAATTATCAAATTTCTGCTCTCTTGCTTTCTATGGGACACCATTAAATGCCCACCCTCTCTCTTTAGTGTTTGATATTCTATTCAATTCACTGCTAGGCTCCTTATTATATTGCATCTCTGAACAGTACTCTTTTGTTTGATCAGCTGATACTGCTTTAACTAGCCTAAACTACACTGGATTGAGGGGTAAATCTATGAGGATTATGTGGCGTCACAGAGACCCTATAACGAGGAAGACTGTCACCGGGAACCTTTTTATCAAGAATATCGACCTTTCAATTACCAGCGCTCGCTTGCAAGAAATCTTCGTCAAATACGGAGAAATACTATCATGCAAAGTCGCTGAGGAAAATGGGAAGAGTAAGGGTTTTGGTTTCATTCAATTTAATTCTGAGATATCAGCTATGGCAGCTCTGAATGCTGTCAATGGCACCCTGCTGGAAGGCAAGAAATTGTAAGTCCCTGCTATCGTCAATCAGTTCTTGTTTATCCAACTATGAGGGCCCATTTTGTTAATTGCTTCCTGCTCTTTATTTGTCTTCAAAGTTGTGGACATTATAGAGGTCATATATTCATTTTCTATCTCTATGTTAATTAGTTTGATTTCATCGGTGCATGTCGTTGAATAGTCCAATTATCATGTCTAAAGCTTGTATATATTATTTTCCTCTTGATCTTTAGAGAATGATGATTATTTGAATCATGCAATATAACTCAAATAGCAGATTACATTTGAAACCTCCTATGTAAATGCTCAAGTCAATCTTCACAATCTCGTACACAGCTCATTTATCCTACTTCAGTAACGAAATCTTTGACTTTAAACCATAAGTTCCTCATTTTAGCATCTATTTAGTTAAACACAACCTTCAGGAGATGTTCTTTTGAAAGTTTTCTAAAAAATGCTTTATTGTTTTGTTGTGGCTTTTTGATCATTCAAATTAAGACGAATGACTAATTCAATAATGTGAAGTTAAAATGATTTGGGATCTAATGTGTGGTTAAAATCATTTACTGATTGCTTATTAACAAAATCATAAAAAATGGCAAGCTGGTAAATCTGGCTATTATTCATTGAGAACTTAGGACACTTGTGAATGTCTATACTCAGTTTAAATCTGTTATACCTTACAGAGCTTGTTAATAATGATCTCAGCTTTATATTTGAGCATTATTATTATTATTTTTGGATGCCGTATAGGAGTAGTGTACAATGTTTATATATCTCGTTTGTTTACTTCAGATATGTGTCGAAGTTCATTAAAGTGAGAGGAAGGACAAAGAACTAGGTTTCACAAACTTGTACGTGAAAAATCTAGATAGTCATTTGACAGAGGATCACCTCAAAGAAAAGTTTTCAGAATATGGGAAGGTCTGCAGTGCTTTCATAATGAAGGATGAGAAAGGGAAATCCAAAGGTTTTGGATTTGTCAATTTTGATACACATGAAGAGGCTACGAAAGCAATGGTGGCTCTAAATGGAGCCCTGATTGGTAAATATCCTTCTTACTCAGCTTGATTCAAATATATCTAGTATTCCCTTTTCTCATTACTTAAGATTAATTCTTTAATAAAGTTTTTTTTTTATGAATCAGGATCAAAGAATCTCTTTGTGGGAAGGGCTCAAAAGAAAGCTGAAAGGGTGAAGCTTCTAAGACAAGTACATCTACATAATTATCCGGAGTCAAAGGCTTCGGAACTATTTGTGGATAATCTTGAAGTATCTGCTGATGACTGGAAATTGGAAGAACTTTTCAGCGGTCATGGAAAAGTAGCATCAGCAAACGTGATCCATGGTAGAGATGGAGTTAGCAAAGGATGTGGTTTTGTGAGGTTTGCCAGTTCAAACGATGCAGCGAAGGCTATGCTTTCACTAAATGGTATGCTGAGTCTCCTTTTCGCCTTCCCGTTTCCACTTTCCATGTATGTCTTAAGTCATTCTTTCTCCAAATCTTACTTCAGTTTGGTTTTTCCTAGGAACCACTATACAAGGGAAGACTCTGTATGTAGCCTTGGTTTTGTACGATGCAGAAAGAATGCAAAGTTGTCCTCTGAAGTGCTCACCTCAGTCATTTTACACTAAAAACTTGGATGTCATTACCTCTGAATTTCAGCCACTGCATTATGACTTCCCTCACTACTCCCCTTGGGATCATACTGCATGTCAAAATGTTCCTATCCCACTACTGAATTCTTGGGATCCAATTTTGGGAGACGTTTCATTCACTGCATGCCCAAATTCAGTGAGACCTCTCAGTTCATTTTATGAAACTCAGAATCGCCAAGGACACCTTTCCGTACATGTAAGAATATTTTATTGGCTTGTATACAATGCTATAATCTTTATCAATATTTTCCACTTCACATAACTTGGGATTACACAACCGCAGATCCCTCCACAACAAAAAGTGCACAGGAATACCAAGAACTATATGCAAAAATACCTAGTATGTTTCTTTGGTTCTCTTATTCTATTACTTTACGCTCATTCCTAGAGGATAATATTAAAAAGAAGGATTGTATCATATTTATAAATGTTTATGTTGCTTTTTTACAGCCCAGGAAATTTTCTATTTCTGGTGTATTTACTGAAAATCTAGTGGAGTCTGTGAAGGATAAAAAGCTGTCTAGCATATTGCAGAATAAGATTATCAATGGGGTGACTAAAAAGGATCAAAACCATCCAGAAAATTGCAAAACAAGATGATCCATGGAGTTGCAGAGAAGTTCTGTCAAGGATCAGCAACTACAAAACCTGTTTCTCCAACATGCTCGCCTGGGATGCCGAAGCCTGGGGATATGCATTGTTTTCCGGTTGAGAATCTTCAGGTCTTTGATTACACATTACACAAGTGTTTTTTTTTTTTTCTTTTGCAATCTGAAGTATCTGACGTATTTATAATTGTTTTTCTCTGGGTCGCCTCACCAGGATGATAAAATTAATGGATATCTGTTGGAAATGAAGATGTCTGACACACAGAAGCTGCTAAAATCACCGTAAAGAAAGCAGTTTAACAGCTGGAGGAGGAAAATAGGATTGATTTAGCCTGTCTTGATGCTTTGCCCAGCCATGTCTATCAGCCAATCTATAGCATCATTAGTTCCTAACATCACTTCTACTTCCTCCCATCTAGTATTAATTCATAGGTCTGTTAACAAATTTTGTAAATTGACGAAGAAAACGAATTGTAGGAATCCCAACTGATGCAAATTGCAATGTTTTTTGTTTGTGGAGCATTTCGTGTATTCTGTATCTTGATTTGTTCTTTTCCTTTCCCTGCAAGTCTCAAGGAGCTGCTATGAATGATTAAATCAGTAGATATGGTAGGAAGAAACATGTTTAAACATCTATTATCATCTTTGAAATTCAGATTTCATCTAAAAGAAAATTCTTCTTTAATTTCAAAATTCCCTCACAGACTTTGTTAGGAATTCATATGTACATATAATGGTATCTTGTATTCGTATGCTCGTACTAATTGAAGATCATCATCAACACTTTTAATAACATGGACGGTACACAATAGGACGGATTTATTTAATATACTTTTTCAAATACTTATAAAAAATGTCAACGTGTATTGGAATATTTGTAATTTCATCAATCTTTCAATAATAACAAAATGTAAAATTTTTAGACTGAAATTGTTTTTATATTACCGTGTTTATATATATTCTACCTCTTTTGATATTGTTTTTATTTTTTTATTCCTAGTAAATAAATGGTAGATTGATACCATATAATAGAAGAAAATTACAATATATATTTCATTTATTGTTTATCTGATAATCTACAACTTTTATTGTCTTTCCACAAGAAAATTCTTGGGAGTTACAAAGGAAAATAATTCTATACTACAAGGCGCTCTAATTAGACCATCAAATGCCTTGACAAAAAGGCACACATAATTATTCAACTAAAGTCTTCTTATTACAGAAATTTTATTGTCTTTCCACAAGAAAATTCTTGGGATTGGGAATTTACAGAAATTACAAATCAAAATTATTCTATACTGCAAGGGACTCTAATTAGGCCATCAAAAGCCTTGACAAAGAGGCACACA
>CAIGRK010042524.1:0-26279 GCA_903798315.1 Fraxinus greggii | reverse complement strand
TTTGTTTAAAAAAATATTTATTTTCAACAAAAAAAAACTCTTCAACACATACACAAAAATTAGAACGAGGGGCGCTGCTCAACCCTCACGACCTTACCAACAGGTCGATCCGTCGGGGGCGTTACCCGAATCCCCGCGACCGGACCGACTGTCGATCATGAAGTTTGCATTAATCATTAATTGTTAGCACTTAAAACGCTAATATTACTTTCAAAATAACACAACATGTGCATTGCACGGACAAAAAATAGTATTACTAAAAGGGACTAAAGAAGGGGGCCTGTTTGATTCCTTTTTTTTGGTAAAAAAAATTTCATAATAATGATATTTTGGAGAATGTATGGTTAAAAAATAGGAAAATTTTTAGATTTGTTTATAAAATTATTTTATTATAAAAATGTATAATTGAAAATGAGTTCGTGTAGAACGAGGCTCACATGGGCGAAGTTTTTAAGATTTTTGATTTTCAAAAATTATATTAAGGAAATGTTCGATAGAGATTAAAATCAGATTAAAACTGAAAAATTATTCGTTATTGTTGACTTTTATTATACGAGTGAGATCAAATAACGGCTATATTTTCAATTTTAATTGATTTTTAATTTATACCGAACAAGCACTTAGAATGGTAAAATATCTGTTTTCCCAACCTTTAAATATTTGATTTGAAAAAAAAAAATCTGCAAAATAGCACTTTAATCCCCGATCATTTAACAAATTAATTACGAGTACCAAAAAGAACCTTAAATTAAATATCTGGCTCTCTCTTCCCCCTATATATAAACTGGTCCTCAGGGATTTGCCCTTCTCCTCAAGCAAGTGCAACTACAGACGCATACAGAACTCATAGCCCTCTCCCGATCCTGCCCTCGCCGAAACATAAATTAATCATGCCGACAGGTTAGATAATTTCTCGTGTTATCAATCCCCGAAGATTTCCAATTTCAATTTGAAATGGGTTTCCTGCTTCAAATTTTATGTGAACATTTAGAGGAGCCGTATTTGAAGACGCTTCCTTTGAGATTTTTTATTCGATATTGGTTTTTGTGTTTGTTTGTTGTTGCTTCTTTGTTAGTGTGTTGTATATACGCTTATTATTGACCGGAGATTGGTATTATTTATTATTTAGGTGGACTGTGACTTTTTGAAAGATCGAAGTCCTAACATAAAATTATTATTACCAATGATGTGCAAGAACCGAAGTGTTAGTTTCTAATTTAGGTGCTTTTTACTAACTCATGAGATAAGTAAATATCAGAATCGACTCTTTGATTTGGGGTAGAAGGAAAAAAAAGTGAAATTTGTGGAGAATCTTGGAGTTTTTCATTAAGAAATGCTGGGTTTATTGTTGGGTGGTCTTAGATCTTGGGGTTGGATTCTCCCTATTGACCCAATGTCCATTTATTATCCTCTTATTTTATTCAAGTACAGTTATCTTTACAAGTAATCAGAAGCTTCCCCTTCCCAGCCATTGCGAGCATATGAAACCACATCAAGCTTTGTGCAGAAACTCCATTCAAAGAGTAGAATGGAAAACAACACATGATTACAAATTTACATGCTAACTTGCCATTAAAAATAATTTTGTCCAAAAAAGCACCTGGTATGCTTCTCAACTTGACTGTAGATTAGATTGTTAGAATTTTTACTTCTAATCAAGAGGCATAACACCATATGCCCATTGCTGAAATTGAATGTGCCAAAGAATCTTGAAAATGATTCAATTATAATAAGATTTCACGAGAAGCAAAAATGGTAATCGATCTAGGATGACATTTTATAGGGGACAAAGGGAAATAAAAAGACAAAAAGGTGTTATTCGACATTGTTAAAAACTTTCAGAAAAAGAAAGTACGCATGCATAAGGTTATTGTTCACATAAACAGGACGGTATTGTTTGCAGTAATATTTCAAGCCACTTCAGCACAAGTTTAATGATGTTTTCCAATGTTATTGCGTTTTAGTTATTCTTCATTGCAAGTGAAATTACTTAGCCTCTGTCTCTGCTATAACCTAGAGAGAGAAACACACACTCTCTCTCTCTCTAGATAACTTAATTGTTATCTGAGATATCTCTGTTTATTTATTTATTTTTTTCCTTTTTGTTTTATGAGGGAAATTTAGGTATGGTACACATTCTTTCAAAACTCATTTTCAACCACACATTTTTCAATAAAATGATATTTTCTATCACATCAATAACTTTTTCTTACTTTTTAACCATATATTTTCCATCATATCACATTTTAAAATACATTCTTTCCTCAATAATATCTACCAAATACACCCTAAAACATATTTTTCCAAAAAAGTGTAGAGGGGACTGCAATGGCCATTGTGCAAATAAAGATTTCATGGGGGTGTTTGTGTATTGTCTCTTGATCGAATGTTCCATTTCTCCATTTATTCTAAGAGCAACCTTTTTCCAAACATATATAGAACTTTTTGGTATGTATTTGACATCGCTTGTATTTGTCATTTTTGCAGTAAGTGTAAAGTGGCAAAAAGAATTGTTTTCCAATGTGGAAATAGACACTAGCCAGTCCCCATATGTTTTCAAGTGCCAGCTCTACGACCTTACTGGAGTACCACCCGAAAGACAAAAGATTATGGTCAAAGGTGGCTTACTAAAGGTATCAAAGTAGCTTCTTAGTGAGAAAATAATATGGCGATATTTATTTTTAGTTTAAATAAATATAGTACTTAGTTAATTTTTCTGGCGTGCTGCATTACATTTCTTCTTATTGGCGCTTGACTAAAATATTCTTTCAACACCTCAAGTCATGTTTCTTGACAATGTAGGACGATGCAGATTGGTCAAAACTAGGAGTGAAAGAGGTGAACATTTTATATTGTATGAGACTTTGTTTAATTTATAAAGTAGAATCAGCTTTTACTTATTTTTGGTATGTTTTATTTATGAAGGGTCAAAAATTGATGATGATGGGAACTGCAGATGAGATTGTAAAGGCTCCAGAAAAGGGCCCTGTTTTTGCTGAAGACATGCCAGAAGAAGAACAAGTTATTCACGTGGTAATTAATTTATATATTAAGCTTCTTGAAATATGTTTATTAGAGGAGGTCGCTTTTCCATAGATATACAGGAATACTAGTTCAGCTGATGTGAAAATGGTGCATGTGCAAATTGGTCACACATTGACAGCCAAATGTGTTGATCCAAAAATTTTATACACGATCAAATTATCGAGGCATTTCGTGACTCAAGACATGTTTAATAATAGTTCAGAAGTTTTTTTTTTTAATAGTGTATAACTACAATAAAGTTGCTTTGATGGTTAGGTGCCATCCACGGTTTCGATTAATATTCTAAAGCGTGTAATAGATGATTGGCCTATATTTGGTGCTTGATTGGTTTGAATTTAAATCTCATTATAATTTAAAGGTCAAAATCAAACTTTAGTTTTAACCACACATTCGTGGACTCATAAATACTACCTATTTATCTTACCACTCATTTCTATCAACTTAATAATTTATATTTTCGGCAACTTATAATTTCTCCCATACAAGCACTTAAAATGAGCCCAGCTTTTGTTATTGAAATACACTAGATCTAAATTAAGGTTCAATAAAATTTTTGTTCTTAAAAATATTATGTACTTCTGGAACATGCTTGAGATAGTAATACAATTGAAACATTGATTTAGTGGTTTGCTAGTTTGACGGTTTGACTGCCTTTGTTGGATGTGATTTTTGCATTGAAAATTTGTGTAATTGAGTGGAGCCTTTGCGTTTCGACAGGCCCACGGGGCATAATATTTTCCAGTAATAGTTGGGAATTGCATATTTTCATTACCATTTTGATTTTATTTTCCTTTGCTAAGCCAAGCCTAAATATTTCTTAATCTTCCTGGCTAACTAGGTCTTTTAGTTGGTGAAATTCTCTTTTCAGTCTCTCGAGTTCTTTTCTTTTACTTTGGATAGAACAACATCAACATCCTGCTTCAACAGGGCACCGTTTTAGACTTCAGAAATATTGCAGTGTCCATGTTCTTTTTGCTTGATTTGCCTTTAGGGAGATACAGCTTCTTTTATTTATTTGAGATAGCTAAACTGCCGTCATCTGCTAATGTTACACTGTTGGCCTATGGTGACTGGTGATAATTGCTCCAGGGACATTCTGCTGGTTTATTTAATCTAGGAAACACCTGCTATATGAACTCAACAGTGCAATGCTTGCATTCAGTCCCGGAATTAAAGTCTGCTTTGATAAAGTGAGTTTTTGTGTTTTCTTGTAGGAACTTTGTTTTAAAGATTGATTATGCTCTGTGATCTTAACCTCTCCAATATGCATTTTCTTGGAAAATTAAGTTTTTTGTTGAGTCGTTTGTACATTTCTACTATCAGGTACCCTCCTCCAGTTAGAAGCAATGAAGTGGACCAGACTTCTCATTTATTGACTGTTGCAACACGAGATTTATTTAATGACCTTGGCAAAAATGTCAAGCCGGTAGCACCAATGAGATTTTTGACGGTAATATTGGTTCAGCTTCTACATGAATATTATTTTCTTCACTGGGTCACTTTCCTTGGTATATAGAATTCTAAGATTGCTCTTTACTGGGATCCAAGGAATTGGCTTCTTACTAATGTAGTGAACTCTTTGAAGTTAGTGATTTCTGCTGTTTGCTATGGTTCATTTTATATCTTGTCTATCCCACTGCAAAATCCTAGAAAATATTGGGATGCTCTGGCTGATGGAAAAGTAAAGTTGAAATGGGAAGATCCATGTGGCAGTAGAAATTGTCCAACAACACAAATGCGGATATTGGGATGATGCTACATCTGATCCAGATGTCTTAGCTATGGAGTGTTACTGGGAGAAGTTTTTGACTTCATCACATTCTATCTTTTCAAAGAAAAATATTATTTATATAACTTACTTTAGCGCATAAATGCTTTATTGGACTAGATGTTGCACTTGCTCGAGCATGCATATAGATAAGTAAAAGGAAGAAAGTGGTTGATTAGCATACATCTGTATAGCATAAAGATTGTTGTTTAGTTCTTCCTGCAACTCGAATGAACTTATTCTTGTCCACCAAAGCTATTTGGAACTTTTTATTATAACTATGCCAATGAATGTACTGATACATGAAGGTGTTTCTTTTATCAGTTCATTGCTTCATTTTCTTTTATTATACCACTCAATGACTACTTAAAAATTAACTGATTCTCGTCCACCATATTGCCATTTTTTTCCTTTTTGAATTATGAAGTGAGCCCACAGACTAAGCACATCTGGTTCCTGAATTTCATTTTCTAGGAATTGCGGAAGAAATATCCTCAATTTGCCCAGCTGCAAAATGGAGTTTACATGCAGCAGGTATGCATATGTACCTCAGAGCTGATTACTCTGGTTGGCTCTATCGTCTGTCAATATGTTGACATATTTTAACTAATGATAGGATGCTGAAGAATGTTGGACACAACTTATTTATACCCTTTCACAATCTCTCAAATCACCAAGTTCCAGGTATTACACATCATCTTTTATATAAGTTAAAGATTGTTGTTGCTGAATGCCTATGAGAGTTTAAAATTTTCTAAATGATTTTCGTTTTTAAATTACTCTTCTATTATGCGTGATGCTTTATTTTCCTGGTTCCCACCCATTTTTTCTTGCCTGCTGTTTCTCCACATATGTGGTCTATTGTTTGTCACTTATTTTTCTCTATCATGTTCTCTTGCAGTGAAGGTCCCGATGCCATGAAGAGACTTTTTGGTATTGACCTAGTTAGCAGGTATTTCTGCAATTGAGGTTTTGTAAGCATTGTAGATCAGGAATTTTGAGACTGTAATTTTTCAACGCCCAAGTTCTAAGTCAGCTAAGATTGTAGTTGGCATTTATTTGTTGAGTAATTTTCTGCTCAGTATATTTGAGCTTTAGTGATTTTAGCATATGTTCAATAAAAGTTGCGCATTGGGTCATTCAGCTTGCTGTTCCTTATCGTACTGTCACGTCGTTTCCTTTGTGGTCCTTCTACTTGGTAACCTACTAAAATCATGTATAAAACACTTCCGAATGGCACACTGATTATATTGCACCCTCCATTTCTAACCACGGAAGCTCCTTTTAAAGGTACTTGCGACTGGAATAGCTCTGCTAACCATCATTTTTTATTTTTTGGGAGAAGTGAAGATCAATGCGTTACTGTAGAGCCTTGCATTGACTTCGTACTGCATCTTTAGTTTTTTCTTAACACATGCAGATTCATAATTCCAATAGATGTGTTGTACTAGCTCAAGCGTTTTGTGGTGTAAATCAGATCCTTGTGTCTTGTGTCTTTTCAAAGTAATATATTCTTTATTGTTTATTCTTGACAGTTCTGTAGAGTTTCAACTTCAGTTTTATATTTTTCATAAAAGAGTTAAATCTTTAACGACCTTTGTGCTTTCAGACTTTGTTACTCTTTTGTCTTGATTTTGTTCTTGAATGTTAGGTGACTTGTATCTATAAAAATATTTGCAAGAAAAAGAAAAGGGGGAACTAGATGAGCAGTTACTAAATAATTTGTGGCTGAGAAAGAAAATCATACTACTATTTAACAGCAAATGTATGCGGTCAACATGGGATATAATGTTTAAGAGTAAACTTATCACAGTGGTTACTTATTGGTTGGGGATATTAGCTGGAAAAGATATCAAGTGAAGTTTCTTAAATAGATCACCGAGACAAAAATCAACGGATTGTGGAATTTGTTTGTGCGGGTGGACGCTTTTTAATTTGCTGCTTTATTATGTAATTGATTAAATTGATAGTTTGCCTCTTCAGTGTTTCTGCTGCACATCTTTCTGGTTGGTATCATCTTTAAATTGCTATATTCCTAGAGAAAGACAATTGATATATTGAGTTAAATGCTATAGGGTTCACTGCCCTGAAAGTGGTGAAGAAAGCGCAGAAACAGAATCTGTGTATTCACTTAAATGCCATATTTCACAAGAAGTGAACCATCTGCATGAGGGGCTAAAACATGTAAGTTTGATTATGCCATCTCTTTTATATTCTGTTATGGTTTCTAGTTTATTCTTCATCATGGATTTGACCCCTCTATCCTTTATAGATGACTATTAATGAAGTTGCAATTATCTCCTAAAACTGAACATTCTTGAAATCATATCAACCATATGGTAAAAATGCATTATCGCCCTTAATTTGATAAATTGCTAGCTTTATCTTTGGTTCTTTGTAATAATGACACCGCGACGACAAACAAAATATTTCTTGGGTTAGAATTGGTGCAGGCTATTAGAGTAACAATAACTAGTAAAATTTATTCTTGTCCATTTTATAACATGGTTGGTAATTTTCCGCCATGAATTTTTCATCCAGGGTCTGAAATCAGAATTGGAGAAGGCTTCTCCTTCTCTAGGGCGAAGTGCCTTGTACTTGAAGGATTCACGCATTAATGATTTGCCAAGGTATGAGCTACAGCACTACATTCCTCTCCTTTTCTGGTTCCCTTCCGTCCTTCCTGTTTCAGATACTTTCATTATATTTTATTGTGTCTTGGCCCATTAAAACTGTGGCTATGTTTCTCTGGGTAGGTGAAAATGACTATTCTTTTTGACTTTTGATGACAGATATTTGACTATTCAATTTGTACGTTTTTTCTGGAAAAGAGAATCAAATCAGAAGGCAAAAATTTTGCGGGTAAAATTTAATTTACATTTGTTGTTTCTCTGCTGCATTCTCCAAAACGGAAGATCCACGTGGCACACATCCTTCCACATTGGAGCAATTTCATTTCTTGAAGATGGTAGCAGTTAAACCAGCCATTTTCTCTTTCAAACTTGAAAATGCTTAAATTTTACATGGGCATCAGTTTCCTGTTCACAAAATTTATTAAATGTTTTCTCCACTAATATTTTTGCATGGTGCACAGAAAGTGGACTATCCTTTGCAGTTGGACGTCTATGATTTTTGTTCAGATGATCTTCGCAAAAGATTGGAAGTTCCTCGCCGGGTATAAGCTTTTGTGCATTTGATTAATTAGAACCCAAGTTGCACACTTTTGTTACGTAACACCTCATCCAGACACCCCTGCAGTTTTCTCATTTGACGAGTCATTTTTAATCTTCCAACTTTAAGATTCTAAGAGACGAGGAAGGCAAGAAGCTTGGTCTAAAAACTAGTGATAAGAACTCTGGTTCAACAGACGATGATGTCAAGATGGCTGAGGCAGAGGTATGTGATTAATCTGATCATAGAACAACTGATAGGAAGAGATCCATTACCCTGTTCAGTCGTGCTTATGAAAAATTGAATAAATCGATGGTACTATATTTCAACTGGGTAATTGTGCTTCATTTTGTTCAAGTGGATAACTACAGTTAAATGTAATTCCAATTAGGCAACTCCATCTAACTTTGTCACTTGGACAGATGGCACAGCAATCAATAAATTATGCATGTCATTTATTTAAATGAAGATGTACTTTTTTTATGTTGGCAACTAACGGTTTCGCTTGATTATCATCATTTATTGACTGTCATGCATCAATTATCGTTAGCGGAAATCACTAGATATCCAATTATAATCAAATTAAAGTGTTGTTACCCTGTTGAAATCATATTAAAGCCTAATTACCGGATTGAAATAATATTAAATTGTAGATACCCCGATTAATGTTATAGTTAAAGTATAGTTACCAGAAATTGAATTTACCCATTTTGTCTACTTGTGCAGGCATCATCAAATAGAAGTGGGGATTTGTCTAAATGTGAACCGGTTGAAGGTGATGGTCTTCTTAAAGAACATTTTTTATAGTTTAATTTGTTTTATTTAACATTTGTAGTTGATTAGGCTGAACCTCTGGAAAACCTTGATAATTTGCTGATCAAACGAACCATTGGCAACATAGGTCATAGCCCATGAGAAATCCTTGTACTATTTCATGTTTAGATTTCCGGAATACAGCCGTAATAGAGAATAAGGGTATCTAAAGCTAAAAAGCCTCGTCTTGTGAAATTAATAGTGTTGTCTGCAGTTTAACTTGCTTTTGTGAAATGATTTCTGAAAGTTCTAGTGTTGTCTCAATTTAATGTGCTTTTGAACAAATTTCTGGAAGTGTTTAGTGCTTGGTTACCTTCCTGTAGTTTGATGAATTTAAACTTCATTTCAGATGTTCCTGAGAAAGAGAAGGCGCTGACAGGAATATATGATTTGGTTGCTGTTCTTACACACAAGGGTAGAAGTGCTGATTCGGGGCATTACGTTGCCTGGGTCAAGCAAGAAAATGGTTTGTCCATTAAAAAGTTCTTAGTCTAATATTATCCATGTTGTTGGACTTGAGTTGAACTAATATCTGTTACAGGGAAATGGATTCAGTTTGATGATGATAATCCAATCCCGCAGCGTGAAGAAGACATTACAAGACTCTCTGGGGGAGGTAAGATCAATTGTTGCTTGTTCTTAGCTCCTATGGGCGCACCCTGAGTCTATCCCTCCCTCTCTCATACACATTTTACGCAACATCTGTAGTATTGACAAGAATTTTGTAACAGTGCAAAAATAAAATTTTAACTGTCCACTCTTCTGAACAAACGGTTTCTGAGACATGCTTATTTTCTTTCAGGTGATTGGCATATGGCTTACATTTGCATGTACAAAGCTCGCGTTGTTCCCATGTGATCTCTTATTTACTTCAAATAATCCATTTGTTGTTTACGTCACATTATCTATTCGTGTTTTTTTTCCGACAACTACAAGGTTTCTTGGCATGTTTATTCGACTATTCGAGGAAATTATGGACATTTCTTCAAGCATGTTTAGCACTCGTGTTTGTTGTTCTCCTCGCCATTTCTCTGGTCATGTATTATGAATCGTGATCCATTTAGGGTTTCTCTGTGCTGGCTGCCGAAGTAGTGGCTCGAGAAGAAATATTTTACTCCCTCCATCTTACGAAGATAAATCTATTTCTATTTTCACACATTAAGAAAATTTAATTAATATGTATTATTGAAACTATAAATTTTACTTACATTTTTTCTAATATTCTCCTACATTGAATAATGATAGTTTATATTTGTTGATAACAATTCACATTAAATAGAGATATATTAAAAAAATTAGATATATTTTTAGTAAGGAAAGTAACCTATAATGCGGAAGAAAATAGAAAGGAAAGTCCATTTTTGAGGGACGAAAGTAGTATGATCTACTTCCGTTTCTTGTTCCAATGTTGAACTTGCCAATCAAATGGAACTGTTACGCTCCTTAAAAGCTATGCATTTCATCAATGTTTATTATAATTAAAGAACTTATTTTTGGCAAATCAAATAGGGGCTAAATGTAGTAATCTGTGGAAAAGATAAATAAGAAACAAATCATATTTTATTTAATATTTAACATAAGTGAAAAATGAAAAGTCCAAGTTAATAGCAGAGAACTCCCATAAAAACTTTTCATTTGCTATATAACTTCCTATCTATTGAAAATTGCAGAAAACCTCATGTTTGAAACATCTTGTGCGAAAAACCCCGTTGTCGTCAAGATTCGTCAGATTTTTCCTTAAAAAGGGTAAAAATTCAGTTGCAATACCCAAACTTATTTTTTCAAATTATACCAAAAGAACCATTACAGAAGACGCAAAGGAATATCAAAGACGATGGCGCTTCATCTTCTCTCCTTCAAACCCCCCACCCCATCCCCTTTCCTCCACCCCCATCCCCAAAATCATGGCACTCATCCCCATTTTCAAGCATTTCAATCTCCTCAACAATCCCAATTTTCAAGCAATTTAATTTCCACAAAAATTAGATAAGTTAAAAAATCAGTAAACAAATTACATTCCAAAACATACTATTTGAAATAAATAAAGAAGATCTCATAAACAGTACACACATTAATAGAAACTCGAAGATCGGTCCATTTCAGCCATCGCATTGTCAGCTCCGTACAGGGCGCACTGGTGAGGCATCCTAATTGAGCTTACGTGATTTTCAAGATTGACATGCATAAACACTATTAGTCCAAACATGGCGGCAAGGCCACCGAATAGATAGTGTACTAGAGAGGGCAACGGTGAGTGTTGTATGATAATTGAGGGCTTCTGTGGTAGTGGTGGTGTCATTGATGGTTTGTAAAGTGCCGTATGTTCTCATTTTCTGTTCCTTTTAACGTGTACCTAAACAGAAAATAGAAATGAGTAGAAAGTAGTGTTTGTTTAATGGAGAGAAGATGAAGTGAAACCTCAATTAGATTTTTGGGGAAGAAGATGATTTGGGGTTGAGAGCGTGTGAAAAATAAAATTTTAAAGATTTGCGATTATAAATAGCACATATAAAAAATGTGAATTTAATTTGTTAAAAATGTAAAAATTTGAATACTGAAATTGCAATTATTCCTCTTGAATTTTGACATTTTCTCTATTTTTAAAAACAAATTTGACAGATGTCGACGGCAAGGAGTCTTGCACACAATATTTCAAGCAATGGAGTTTCTTGCGATTTCCAATAAGTGGGGGTGTCGCAAATGAAAACATTTCTATCGGGCTTTCTGCTATTAATCATTTTTATAATTATTATAATCAGAAGGAATACAATGGATTCCTGTGAAATTCACCGTATTTTTCGTTACAATAAAAGATATCAGATACTAGTAGCAGAGCAACCACACAACTTTTAAGGGAAATTCACGCACGACCTTAAATCTGAGAGTTAAGCATATTGTAATCGGAACTACATGACAATTAAACTACAAAAATGGCTTGCTCAGCAATTAAACAGGTATATATGTAACTGTAATAAATTCTTCAAAAAATTTTGAAACCCAACTTACTAGACAGAGGAAGGGATTACAGAACTGCATTATACATTGGACATATTGAAACTTGGAAGCCTAAAATACATGCCTCGCGGCATTAGCAGCAGATGCAATTCAAATTTTCCAGCATGCATGTAAAATGTACAAATCAACCAAGGCCGGAGCTCGAATTACTTTTACAAATTAAATATCGAGCCAAAATCTATGACAAAAGCAGATCAAAATCATTCTACACAAAAGAAAACATTTTGCTACCCAAGTTAATAAACTTGATACCTGCAAGTTAGCAGCAACTCCTTTTCCCAAGAAGATTTCAAGTTAAATGCTACATGTAACTTAAAACTAGGAATTACTATAATCACATTCTTTCCCGTCTTTCTTTTTGAGGCGAGGTAAAAAATAGAAGAAATTGAGGCTGAAGCAGAAAACGCCGAGTAATGGAAGAAATCAAACCGGGTAGATGGCTATGAAGACAAGTTGGTACATTGAGAATCCGACAACAGTCACTTCACGTGCTTACAGATTTACGATGCACTTGGATATGAGAAATGGGAGAGCCTCAATTTGGTCGCTGAAGAAAGACTGTCCAATAGGCAATCCAAAAATGTTGACCGGGTTTTTCAGTACTGCTATTTATGCATAATACATGTACAAGCTGTTAGCAGCAGCACATGCAATTGAGTTTTCGGTTGGGTGCCATGCCATGTGGAGCAGTTTTGTGGTGAAATCAAATGAATTCCCATTAGCATCGACTCCGAGACTTTCTGCACATGTAACCGTTCTTTTAGGGTTAAGAGGGGGAAAAAATAAATGGGGCTTAAATACACTTGTGGTCACTATACTCTTAGCAACAATTCGTGTTGGTCACCAAGCCCTCATTTGATCCCCCATTATTTCCAAAATATATTTCTCTTTCTTTTTTTCAACCACACATTTTTCAATAAACGCAAATCCAAAACTTATCACGATTTTTTAACCACGTATTCTCCATCAATCTACTATTCCAAAATATGTTATTAGCCAAAAATGGGGCTCAAACAGGAGATAAATATCATCTTGTTCTAAGTTGATTGCTGAACTTAAACTTTGTTCGAAGTTGGTCATTCAACTTAAAGATTTGTTAGGGTTTGAACATTCTATTCAAGAACATTAGTTTGAGCAACAAAAAAGCAGATGTGGCAGTCTAGTTGGGAAAAAAAAGACTGCTGTGTCACCTTTTTCGTTTGTGAATCTAATGGACATAGATGGAGAAATCAGTGTAATAAAGTTTTAAGTTCAATAACCAACCCGCAAAAATGATTATCAGTGTACTTAACCCCATTCAAATGTCATCAATAAGAGATAAAGCATATACCTTGTCTGACAACACGAGTTATGCTGCTGCTCAAGGATCTTGAAGGCCTTGAAGGTGCCTGGACTTGTCGTCTGAAGGATCACAAGGAATTTTTTCTTAAACAACTGAAATATAGAACAAAATCAATCTATGACCAATTATAAAAAAGTAATCAACAAAAATACCTCATAGGATTTTTGCTTGCCTCCAGTGTGGTTGCTTCAGTACTACCCGCAGCACGCCCAAACACCCGGAATAGATTGCTAAGATCAATTAAGTGCATGTTTGTCAAAGTTCACAATTGTTTATAAGCTGGTCAAACTCTATTTTTATCCACATATTCAGTAAGAATCACAATTTTTACCTACTTTTTTAACAACACATTCCTTTGGACCCACTTGTTATAAGCAATTATAAGCTTTGACACACATGCACTAAATGTTTTGTCAGATGCAAAGAAATCTGAACAGATGTGACGCGACTGACAAGAGGCTTGAACATACCTGTAAGAACCAGTCGCTACTCTTAGACCATCACCACTCAGGCAACATTCAAATTTGTCAAAAATGGAATCATTCTCGTATAAGTCACATAGCTGGATAATTATCAAATTATAATCTAATATCAGCTCAATTAAACAACCTTTGCATCAAAACATCGGATAAAATTTTCTTTGAAAAGGGTTATTCACCTTGGGTCTTAAATCCTCGTGAACCTGAAAGGTAGCTACTGGTCCGGAATCCATATTAATGTCCCATAACTGAAACCATTTAAGCATCAGTGATGAACTAAAATTAAAGCAGTACAGAAAATTGAATACTACATAAGCCAATCATGCAAAATAACTATGCATGTTGTTAAGCGCATAACAGATGACGGGAACCTTCTACAGTCAGCAAGTAAAACATAGTAAAAAATAGGTGATTATAATGAATTATTTCCAATTGCTAAAGCCATGCTCCTTCAAACATATGCAGCTTTAAGATGAAACTTACTACATGACTAAATATAAGCAACTTCCATCTGTTTGTCCTTATTCCTGATAAATGCTTATGAAGTGCCTACAGTTACTTGACAGAGCATGTCCAGGCAACAAACCATAAACAGAATGTCCAATTACAGTAATGAACCACACACACGCATATGAAGCTCGGAATGACACACACACACACATATGCTCGGAATGAGTAAATAATTATGGAAGATAAACCTTAAGGGTCATGTAGTCACGACTAAGTAGATATCTCCCATCCTTCGCAAACTTAATATCTGAAATTGAAGCTATTATCTCAGTGAAAAATGATCTTGAACCAGGTGGCTCCAGTTCCTCAAATCTGTACATGAATAGAAGATCATTATGTAAAATGTACGAGCATTTAATAGCAGTATGGAGGAAGCTACAGCACAATGATTTGACTTCCTATGCAGTACAAAATTCACAAAATTTGTTTCATCATATGCAGAAAATAAAGCGGGTACTGAAGCACTTACAGTTTAGAATGTGAATCTACCAAGGCTGATTGCCGCAAATCAACTAGACGAATTGATCCTTTTGAACTACTATACGCTAACATGTTACAATGAGTAGGATGAAACTCTGCGGATGTTATGACCTCTGCAATATAAGTTGGTCAAGTGAACAAAATGATCTTCCAGTTTACTTGAGTCATTCTTGAAACTTTAATCTAAATACGATTTAGTTGTTTACAAAACTAATATCTCATGAAGAAGGAATAGCAAGATACATGATGTGAATATGTTCAAGCCACGTCCTTCTTTGTTCTGCTTGTTACTGCTCAAAAGAAAAACCAGCACTGTACCTACAATCTAGTCCATGTGCAGCCTTTGTTTCTCTTATGGCATGTCTGCAGTTGATGTTCTCTGAACTATTCTTGTGGACCAAATTTGGGACCCTCTGGATGCATTATCCTCAGAGTTTCTACGACAGGACCCATTTCTCCTATTCCACCCCCAACCCCCTCTTCAACAAATTTTTTTCATCGCTTGTTAATTTTTCTTTTGCTCTTTTGCAAAGACTTTACCACCAAATGGTTGGTAGTGATACAAAATTCAGCCCTTGTATGGATACCATTTATAAATTGTGTTCAATCGGTCAAACCACTTTTTATCCACATATTTTGTATTGGATCCACAATTACTACCTACTTGTCTATATTTATATTCTAACCCCCTTCGGGAAAATTAAAGGAGAGAAACAGTAAACCCTTTATTTCCTTTTACATGATTTCTGTGAAGCTGATTCAGATTCCATAGCTGAATTCTCATTGAACAGTGAAAGAAAAGGCAAGATAAAACCTTAAACCTGCCTGTAATTGAGCTTAATTTTCCAACCAGAGCAAAAGAACTTACCAGTTAGATCTTCCATATTTGCTGGCTTCACGTCAACAATGTTGAAACTTTGATTGCTTATTTCTAAGTTCCAAAGATTTATTCGTAGATCATCAGCTGATATAAATGTTTCACCATCACTGGAAACCATTGTAGTCAGAGATAAAACAGAGAAAATCCAAACAAATCATCACACACAAAAGAAAAAGATCATTGGACAAATTTCTCGATAATGTTTTAAAAGCATTTCTTTGCTTCTAAGGATTGTCCTCTGAGCAAATCATGCCACATAAACGTAACAAATTACACAACCTCAGGTCAAATGTCTTTGTACACACTCCTGCATCCAGGATCACAGTTCCCCTGTTTCCCAAATACATATGATGAACCTATCCACCCAATATTGGACCCGAAAGATAATATTTTAGATCTATGAAAAATTTCAGATGAAAACTATACATGTATACCATTAAATATCTACTTTCACTTTCCCCAACATTTTTTGGCTGAATGTTGTCAAAATAGAGGGGGAGGAATTAATAGTACCACTCAACATCACCAGCACGGCTCAAAAGTCAAAGCTCAGTAAGAGCATTATGTTAAAAGAAAACGAAATTAAAAATTGGGAGAATGCAATCAACAATTGAAAAAAAACACATTCTCACCTATTGTTAGAAATGGAATTGATGTGATAGTCATGTGCATGGGCATATAGTCTCCTACATTTCGCAACAAGACTGGTCTCAAAGCTTGTAACCTACAGACCATGCTCCAGTATTACAAAGATGCCAATTTCAATTGCATACAAAATGGAAATACAGTGCATTAAGCAACAGAAAACCTGAAACCTGAACTTGTTTTCTTCCTAGTGAATTCTTACAAAAACTTTCTGATTGACGAATGCACACGAGAACTAATTTGTGTAATAAATTTATATGTGCATAAAAAGGGTTTGAATTTTCTAAGTAATTATCTAATTTTCAGCCAAGACCAAGTTCCTATTACACAATGTGTCTAAATTAGAGGTAAAAAACTCAGTCAAAAGCAACAATAGACATCCTTAATAATGCAAGCAAAAATATAGCTTAGTAAAGTACAACTACCACTGGTAATTTGAGCGAGGGGATGCCCCCAGGTGGAAACGACGCATCATTGATCAAAGAATTGTAAGATCGATCTGGGCATCCTCCATTAGCAAGATTCTGCTTAGGAATGGAAGAAACACCTGAACTGGCAATACTGCTGTTTCCAGCAGATTTGGAAGGCTCTACATTCACTTCAGAAATTTTCTTGACCTTTTTCTCTTGGACCTGTTAAAATCAAAACGCAAGAATTAGAATCATCAGGTAACTTAACTGAAACAGTTATAAACAACAAAAAGCGACCAACTGAAACTGATTATTCACTTTAAAATTGGGCAAAAGGGAGATAGCAAGTGATATGAAACCTTAATTGACAGAAGATTGATCATAGAACATAAAATTTGCAACACCATAATAGTATACCTTCCATTCGGAGTTTGGTACCCTTAAAAATAAAAAGTATCAAGTCTTGCCTTGCAAATACAATGACAAAAAGAAAAACCTCCTGATACCAATCATATCTGCAACTGAATACAGTCTAAGACCAGCAACATTTGCTAGATATATGAAAATTTAGACAATGCACTTACTACTAACAGAAGAAAACCAAGGCATATTGCCTTAAAAGTAAAATCACTGATCTTAATTAATGTACAAAGAGACCAGAGAGAACAAGACATTTATCAGGTAATAACCACAACCTTAAATAATAACCTGAAAAAGGGACTGCGGAGAGACAATAAAGGAAAAGGGAAATAATAAATCAAAGACCAAGATCAGATGCAATAAGAACTAAGAGTATCAAATCACTCTTCTTCAGTCTAAAATTTCCATTTTACTAGGATGAATATGCTGCACTAGAAAAATCTAAAATTTATACCTTTTCACGTCACAATCAAGAATAATGGCGAAAAAAGAAGTGAAGCTAGACATGTCACCTTCCAAAACTTTATGGTTTTGTCGTTAGTGGACAGAAGAAAAAGCACACCATTAGCTGCCTGGCACCACCTTATCTTATTGATTTTCTCCTCAATTTCCAAACTCTTGAGATAATCAAACTACACAAAGATGTAGATGCATACAAAATTAGAAATGACACTCTATTGCAGGTTTGGCTGTGGAAACAGAAGAAAGATCGGTGGAGATGCCTTTTGAGTTAGCCATCCGTTTACAAATGAAAATTTTGCTGTAAAATTTCAAGTGGGGAAAGGTGCATGTTTCATGTCTTGTAGGTGGCACATGGAAAGAAGACGAGACGATTCAATAAGTAAATGACTACCTCAGGTTCATGGCTCTGAAATTCGGTTTTGTAGTGAAACTCAGGATGCTGACTCACGGCATAGTCTGTCCTCTCTAAACCTCTTCGATTTCCACCATGCTGCAAATTGAAATAGCATCAGGAAAATGATATGGTGTTGATTGGCTACATTTTTTATACGTACTTTGGCTTGCAGAAACTGACCTCTTTTGTATCAGTCCTTTCAAATAACACCACCCTTCCCCCACGGTCACCAGTAGCAAGATGGTCACCAGTTTTATCAAACTCAATTGCTGATATAATATCAACTGCAAAATATAAAAATAGATAAAGAGATTAGAAAATCTCAGTTCCATGTTCTGAATCCTAAAATTTATACTGATACATTATAATCTCTGAATCCAACTGTTCATTGGCACCCACACAAAAATGACCAAAAATAGGCAGCTAAGATCTTCAAATATACCATCAAGATATATAATAGAAGATATTTTATGCACGTGAGTAGAAAATACAATACAGCTGAATTTACGACGTGAACAAATTATGTTTTAACACTGACAACATACACTTTATGCCATATGACAGTGAAAGTAACTTGGCATGCCACATAACAACCAAGACATGATAATACTTTCTCACCAAATAAATTTTCTTCAGCATCAAATTCAGCGCAAGTGTTTAAAATTGCAACTTGAATTATTGGATAGATCAAATTTGTATCAAAGTTCCTAAAAGTCACCATCAATTGGTGTTGTAAATACATCATCACAGTTAGCATTAACCATAGGCACTTGGTTGCATATTTCCATTTTGCACGTACACATGGTTCACAAATACATGGCTAAATAACCAAACAGGAGCAAAGCACAAACAACTTGACCAAAGCACTAATCCAGCAAGAAGTTTGCTAATTTGGATTGAAATAGAAAAATACTTTTTACATCTGGGGGTCCTCAACAAATGGCAATTCAAACAGAAGAAAAGAAAATTTAGTAAAGATACGCACTTAGGGTATAGTATTCTAGCTTCATAATCCAAAATTTAGTTTAGGCTACAAAAATTGGAATAAAAGCAGTAGTGAAGCTGGCCTAACTGTTTAACAACCCAGAAGGCTTCCCAATAACTTCAATATTATTATCTTGTATATCCCTACAATATACTCTTCCATAAACCCGCCTCACAGGTCAACTCCAGCAGCTAACTAATAATTGAAATTACAGGGCAGACGTGACATAAATCCCTATCAAAGTAAAATACCAACCAAACAAGCACCTAAACTAACACTCTCATCTCAGTGACAATGTTTTGGAAATAACCACTACGAATATTATGATCACAAGCGCTTACTCCTTGATCAGAATAATAATTTATACTTCCCCATGTAGGACACCAAAGGAAAACGGACAAGACAGAAGTGCACGACTGAGAGCTTATTTGACGGCACACCAAGGTGTAATGATTTTTTGATTCAATAAATACAACAATCTTGCAAACTAACATAACACGATTCGAGCAAATGTCGTATTGAATCCTTCCACGGTTTATCCTTTGAAATAGTTTGCCAACACTTGAAAACTTCTGGCTGTTTCAATTAAGACAAGATTACGAGTTTTTTCAAGTTCCAGAATATCACGTGACATGTCCCACAACCAAAAACAGCTTTGACCAAAAACACAGAAGGAAGTTCAAGCAGCTTTAACCCAAAATATCAAAAGGAATATTCAGATATATATCATGCTAAACAATATTATTAAAATGCGAAACGAAAACCACAAGCCTGCATGGTGAAGCTCGTTACTACAAATTTTCTGTGGAGACATTTGGCCACACAAGTTCAAAACCAAATGTGGCTCATAGGATCCATATTCAGACTTGTAACTAAATTGCAACATGCAGAAAATAAACGAGCTAACTATCAATTTGGTACAAATTAAAATTTGATGCGTGCATTTCAAGTCAAAAAGCTGGCATCATTTTAATCACTTCCAGAGAAGAACAATAACTTCTCATTTCCAGCAGGGCAATAACAGTAAATATTGACCTGCGTAAAAAAATTTCTCACACGATCAGATGCCTGCCGTCAGATCACAAACTCAAGTCCACATCATAAATTCAATTTCTTTAATGCCCACCGGCGGTGAGCCAGGAGTAGGAACCATTAATCTCCATGTGTTTACTTCGCCAATTAACAATTCAAAAAAGATCAAATACAAACAACCAAACCCTAATTACAAGATCCACCCAAGCCACGATTCCAGTATGGACTTTTTACCTTCTTGTACTTCTTCACCAGCCGAGCGTTCCCCGAAGACCTGAGAGAATTTCCACTCGAGCGGCAGGGGTGGACCAGCCGAAGCTGCCGCCACATCTCCACCATCACAACCGTTCATCTTCCCCAACTTTTCTTACTCTTATCAATCGGCAATCGAAAATCAACTAATAAACAATAATCAGGAAAAAAACAAAACTACTATTTTTTCAATTTTCACTTCATTAATCCGAAAAAAAAAAGGTTTGATTTTTCCTAAAGAAAAAGAAGGCAATCGGGTATCTGGGTTTGGGTTTAGGGTTAAGAATTGGAGGGCCCGTCAGAAAAGGTGAAAGATCGGAGAAGGAAATTCATGAAAATTGTTGGATTCAGATTCAACCATTGTCAGTAAACATAAATATGCGATATACATTACATCTATTAGTACAAAAAATTATTTTTTTTCCGATTTTCTCTCTCTATATATACATACAGAAGTAATACAAACGAGTATCAAATTATCAATCCGTTCTTTTCTTTATTTTATTATTTCTCCTCTGAAAGGAACCCAAAAGCACTGTTCTCCCTCTCCTTCCCTCTCTATTGAGTACTATTTCTCTCTAGTCTCTACCCCAAACTTACTCCACCCGGGCCCCCATTATTAATAGGGAAAATTACACAATTAACTTTCAATCTATTGCCTTGATAGAAACTTAGTCCTCAACTTTTAAAAAGAGGCAAATTAATTTGCAATATTTGATTATAGAAGTTGTCCAAATCTTTATTTAGTTGAACATGGAACACCTTGTTTGATTTTGCTGCTAAAAATTAATTATTGATTTCGACTTAAACTTTTATCAACTTTTTGGCCAAATCAAATGGGGGCATAATCATTGTACCCAAGCTCAAGTTGGAAAGAAAAATAGTTTCATAGAATTGGACGCACACGAATTATATGATGCTATTAAGAAGTAATAAAGATTATTCGACATTATTCCGAACCCTTAACCCTTATATTAATTTTGCTCCAAACTTTTTTATACAACAATCTAAACCTCAACTGTTTATTTATTCACTGTTTATTTATTCGTGTCACATGTCCTTAATCGTTGTTTTTGTCCCAAAAAATTTGTTTGGAAAACGGTGTAAAAGACATAAATGTCCTTAAGGGTAAATTTTATCATTTCAAGACATGTTGACATTTTTTTTTTTTTTTTGATATATTTGTTAAAGAAAAGGTTGGAGACAATATTGTTGTGGAACTTGTTACGATAACAAGCTCAATGACATTCAAAAAGAAAGGGAATACATATCAACACATAACTGGAGAATTTGGAAAAAAAAAAAACCAGGTGCTACCACCCCACCCGTCACCCCATCCATGTCAAAAGCGTCTATTCAATGAGCATTATTCTATTGCTATAGCCTATAAGGTCAAAGGTCAGTGAAGATAGTTGTAAAATTTACCTATAATAAAAGGTTAGGGATCAAATTGTTCATTTCAAAAGGTTGGAAATTAATTTGCTATTGAAATAATAGGTTGTAATTTGCTATTGATATAATAGGTTGTGGTGGACGATGCAGTTTTTCGACAATATTTCTATTTTTCCACTTAATATTAGATAGTTCAATTATATAAATATCTATGCATCTAAATAGTCGAAATTTTCAAAAT
This sequence comes from Fraxinus greggii, assembly GCA_903798315.1. NCBI lineage: Eukaryota > Viridiplantae > Streptophyta > Magnoliopsida > Lamiales > Oleaceae > Fraxinus > Fraxinus greggii. The sequence continues at coordinate 4,543 of CAIGRK010042524.1, read as the reverse complement.
GGTCTTATGTGCACTAGCCTTTGTTTGACGAGTTTTAGAATATGTTTTTTTTTAAATATAATTTTCATGTTTAGTTGTTATCGACGAATTTGAAACTCATAATTTTTTAGTAATTATAAGGTCAAAAAGGTGAAGGTAACATCAAACCATCAAAATCCTTGTCTTAGACGATACAGGTGTTTCAATAGCATTACAAGACAGTGAATATAAAGTAACTCTGAAAAGTCATAAATTGATTGAGCATGCATAAATTGATTTCGATTTAATAATCGACTCGACCTAATAAAAAATTGTCTCTAATTTTTAGTTAAGATCGATAACAAAAATTGTCACGTTCCAAAATTGGTGTTTCATTGTTACATAGATATCCTCGAATATTCTCAAAAGTTTGAAAAGTGCAAAATAGCTTAGGCCATAAAGTATGTAGTAAAATTTTGTTTGCATGTTGAATTCTTTAGTTTTTCAAGAAAAAATCTTAAAAACATCCCCCTCCACTCCCACCAAAAAAAAAAGGAAAAGTAATTCTACTTTTTAGTACTCAACATGTACATGTCTAGACAACTTGGTCTTACTTTTAATTTTAAAAAAATACATATATTACTTTGTTGAAGATTGATTTAGAGCATATTTTTGGTACAACTTAAATATAATTTAAATTAATCAAACATACTTTTTATTTACATATTTCGTAAGACGCATAATTTATAAGTACTACTTTTACCACTAAACATATTATTTAGAGGAAATTGCACCTCATGTTACTTTTTGGATTGGTATTTTAAAAAATGTCACATTTTAATAATTTTTTCAAAAATATCATTTTTGGACTTTTTTGTTCCTCTAAAAAATTTAAATACCTTGGATATCCTTAGTTAAAGTTGATTTAATTAGATGAAAAAATAATAAAAAAGTAAAAAAAAAAACATCGCACCAAACTCACCCCACCCTCACATCAAAAAATCCACTTTCTTTAACTCTGCTCTCCCCCACCCCACCATTTGCAAAGCAAGAAAACCAGAACTCAAATATTCTAAGCTCCCATTTGCAAAAGCAAAAAATTAAAAACTCAAATCTCGTAAGCTTCGGCCTCCGTTAGCTGCTCCACCTCCCGACTTCCCTTTCTCGGCCAGCTGACATAGCATTTGAAACAAGCAAAGTGACCGTTGAAGTCTCTATTTTTGTCTCATATTTTCAATCTTCGTTTATCGATTTCTGAGTAGTGATAACAAGGATTGTGATACGGAGACATTGCCATATTCTGAATTTGACATTTATCTTCTTCTTTCCTCTGTATCTTTTTACTTGTTTTCTATTTTATTAATTGTTCGTCTTGGAAGGAGATAGATGAAAATAAAGTCTATGGCTGGTATGCTTTTATTGATTATTTGAGTTTTTGTTTTTATAAATTTTTGTTTGTACTTCTGTTGTTAAATTTTCTAGTTAAATGGATATTGTGTTGATTTTTAATTATAAATTAGTCATATAAGTTGGTTTTTTAGGATTATGTAGTGTTCAATTAGTTCTCTTTTCCTCCATTAATTTGGTTATTTTCGAAAGCTATTATTCCCTTAAACGTCTAATTCATGTTAGCATATGGAGAGTATATTTGAACTTCAGACGAAAGCCATCTATCGAGAAAATATATCATTCTCGACAGATAGTTTCTAGAATTCTCGATAGTTTTACTTGATTTATTGATAGTTATAATACAATGCCAAACTTGTTTCAAATGCTTCATTACGTGTCGTACGAATTAAATGCATGTTATATCTTCATCTAACCATTGAAATTTGTTCATGTTAATAGTTTTGCAAATGGATTTCGAGTTCGTTTTGTCCGAAGACGAATGTTTACATAAAGGACGCAAGATATTGTTCCCTAATGAAAGGTTTTCACCGGGGTTCCGTCAACTGCCACTGATGTAGTTGGAAATGAAAAAGTGGTGATGACGAAGAAACAACGCTTGGCGCATATCCGAATACCGTCGTATCAAATCGGATTCCGTACACTAGGGATAGAGTAGGAAGAGAGAAAATAACACGACATAATATGATTTTTTTTGATTGGGAAAAAATGCGTACCGCTTTGAACTTGTAATTTGTGGTATTTAGAAAGTTTTTACTTTCATGTTTTGTTTTCATATTTATTTAGAAAATTGTTTAGATCCACTGTCATATATGTTTAATTTATGTTATTTTGCTCAAATACAGTGTTATTGTGAACGATGTTTATTGAGCTTATGTTTGATGGTTTGATGTTTTCAAGTAGAGACTCAATGACAATAGTATGATTATGATATGATATGATATATATATAGACGTGTTAACGTTGTGAACATGTGGAATTCTATGTGTGTTTACTACTATGGTTCTAAAAGCAACATCTCCCAATGAAATAGATTCTCGGAACTCTTGATAAATAGGCTAAATGTTTGAAGTTATGTAGTTATTGTTGTGTAATAAATGACCAAAGTTGCTTCCCTCCAATATTGTGCTTATAAATAGCATGGCATGGCTTGCTTTCATTTCTACTTAAACACTTCTCCAACTTTGTGATATTGTCGAGTTCAAATAGATACAATTTCTTCCACTCAATACATTATTTTCGAGTACTTGGGTTTATAAGCTCGGACGATTTGGACGAATATAGTGGGTGCGGACATTCAAATGTCTAAGACGATTGAAGTGGTACCTCAATGCCGACAGTTCTCAACTATATATATGTTTTCTAATTTCTGCTAGGGATTCACGTGCTAATGTATATACATAATGTTGTGCATCTGATTATCCATTATACCCGAAATTTTAGTCTAAATCACTACTTTGCAATGATCTGTCGAGAATTACTAAGAAAATTTGTGGGGATCGACAGTTGAATTATAGGCAACTAATGAAATATTTTATCTGCTAAATATTTTGCTTGTAATGTTATTTCTACACGACTAATACTGCAAACGATAATGACACAAAACTGATAATATAATATAAAATATTTAACACTATCATTATGTGATGCATAATACAACTTTAACCGTTAAACATCATTCCTATTTATGGTTTGCATTCGAACATGTGGCTCGGTTATGGCCAACTCTCTCACAATCATTGCATTTTCTGATGCGTAGGCTAAACTCGTATTATTACTTATACATGCTAAGTTGAATTTGCAATGATAAGCATTCTAAATAATCAATATGTTGGCATTTAATGGTATGAAAGGGACACATTCCAATATTTAAATCAAAACAATAGCAAAAAGGTGAAATTGACAGTTTGAATGTATATCCCGACATTTCGAAAATGTCGAATTCAATGGTTTGTTTCGAAACTGGAAACATTTAATAGGTGTGATTGTAAGGCATTTTTCATAACATTAAGTGTTGATATCTTTATTCAAAAAGATTTTGAGAACCAAATCGAATTAATGAATAATAATTTGCAAAATTTCAAATACATATGACCGTGTTGGATTTAACAATTCAAAAATAGTAAGTTATAAGCTAAAAACATAAACAATTTGTAAATACTAACCTCTCAAAATGGAATATGAATCCACTAATAATTTCTTCTTGTCCTTATAATGGAGATGTGAAGAAAGTTGGAATTTTTGGTGTATGAAGATTGGTTTACACATTCATATGAATTTGTTTTTTTTTTTTTTCAAGAATTCATATTACCCAATGTATTGTACATATATCCCATGGTTTCTAATAAACAATTCAAAATATCACACCATGGTATTAATGATCATTAAATGATCCCTAAAATGTATATTTAAGGGTGATTTGGACATTTCACATCTAAAAAGTGATTTTTTTAGCACCATTTGTGAAAGTGGTAACTTTTGATGTATTTTTAAATTTTGTGACACCTATGAAAATGTTCTTATTATTTACTTAGAGCATTTCTATTGAAACAATGTGGATATCGTTGGACATTTACAAGACACAAGTAAATAGCTTCACCTTTTTTCTTGTCATGTAATATTTTTGGGTGACGTGACACATGTTAGTGACATTTATGGCTCCATTAAGATGCTCTTATTAAGTATATATTTTGCTATTAATAATACATTCCATGGAGTGGTTTTAAAAAAAAAAGTAACGTTATGTCGAAAATACATATTTTATCCCCAGGACATGTATCTAACATATTCATACGTGACGAGTGTTACAAATACTCAACTAGAGGTGTCAAACGAGCCGAGCGCCTCGTCGCTCGGCCGCTCGACTCGTACTGTAGCGAGCCACGAGCCGCTCGGGCTCGTCAAAATACGAACCCGATCACGAGCTGAGCCGACTCGGCTCGTACTGTAGGCTCGTGGGCAATTATAAAAAAAAATAAATAAAAAAATTTATTTGGCCAGAACGGTCACTCAGCTCGTACTGTAGGCTCGTGGGCAATTATAAAAAAAAATAAAAAAATTTATTTGGCCAGAACGATCACTGACTGAGTGACCGTTCTGGCCAAAGCAGTGACCAAACGGTCACTGATTTTTTCAATGACCGTTTGGTCACTTGTTATTATTATTTTTTTCTTCATTT
>CAIGRK010042514.1:0-15222 GCA_903798315.1 Fraxinus greggii | reverse complement strand
AATCACACACATGCAGAAGGAGTTACACACAGATGCTCGTGCAGTAACAAGGTCTACACTCAATAAACCTAGTGGTGGCAAAAAGTTCGGGCGGCTCGGGCTCGGCTCGAAAAAAGCTCGAGCTGGGCCCGACTCGGGCTCGGTGCAACCGAGCCCAGGCACGGGCCGAGCCTTATTTTTTTTAGCCGGCTCGGCTCGGGCCCAAGAAAAGCTCGGCCAAAAAAGCTCGAGCCGAGCCCAAGCTTTTTTTTTCGGCTCGGGCTCGGCTCGCTCGTTGACATAGCTAACCTGTAATCTCTATACATTCTCTGAAGTCTTTTTTAATTATTTACTTGATATATATAACTTAACAAAACTTTCTCACACCCACCATCCCAAAAGAAGTCTCTCTCTCCCCCCTATTTGAACTCGAAGCGATAGCATTTAAAATTGAACTTAGAACTTGAGAAATGTAGAAAATGTGAATACTGCTGTAACATGTTTCTTAGACTGACATCAATCATATCAGTCCTGTTGCAGGAAAGTTAACGAGGTTGTAACATCTAAAGGGTCTTGAGCATCTGAAAAAGGAGAGAGGAAATTCTTCCCTTTTCATCTATGGGGGAGGATAATTTAACTCTAGGCAGAATAATCATAGCAATATTTGGCTATTTTAATACCTGAGCAACTTTGAACAGCTCATCTAAGCCTTCAAGATTTAGATGTGCATTGTGTAGGAGGTCATATCTGTCATATATCATGAAAAAAATATATTACAGCCATGGCAGCAGGAATGATCTGGCCTTCTTAGTAAATCAATGATGATAAAGATAATTGAAAAGCCAAGTTCCTGTATCTTAACTTCAGTGAAAAAGATGTAGCAAAATCAATTATACTTTTCGGATTCACAGTTCAGCTCTTTGCGAAGGTGCAGCTAAATAGAGGTCAAGCTACAAGATCTTTCCAAACAGTAAGTCACACTCAAGTCCAACTAGCTCTATATTCCAAGGTCAACTAACTTCGTGTTCATAATTCTTTTTTTTTTCCTTTTTTCCTTTCTTTTTTTCCCTTTCTAAATGGCCTGTCCTAACAGAAGTAAATACCACATGAAAGGGTGTATACCTTCCCTCCCACAACAGCCCAATGCAATCCAGAAGAAGCGGAAGGAAATAAATGGCTACATGTACAAAATTCCAACACATTTTACAAGATCATCACTACATTATTCCTTCAGTGTAACAAACATTTTCACTAACGGTGTTGAGAACTAATTAATAGACATGATTAAGAAACACAGAAAATGGTTTTGTTAAACAAGCTCAAGTAGATTTCTTACTTGCAGGAGTCGTAAATGTCAGGAATTTGTGTTATATCAAACCGCCTGCAATGGAGCACTACACTAGTCAAATTCCCGAAATATGGATACACCAGCCAAACCCATTTAATATGGATTGCAACAATTATATTTTATCAGGGTAAAAAAGGAAAACATCATCAGAGAAAATCTCCTCTAACGTTATGGCACCCTCATAAGGACACGGAAGACTTACTCTTTGCGTTCGTTATACAAATCTCTCTCAAGTTTTCTCCACCGAGCATACATGAGAAGAAATCCCTCACTGCCACAAGGTAATCCAGCGGCAATCCGGTCAACATCTATATTTGTCTTACCTAGGGCTTTAGCTTGATCGTATGGAGGAATCACATCATATGAGCTTGTTTCAGCCAGTTCCTCATCTTCATCTTTGGCCAGAGTTCGTACTTGTTCGGTAACCTTCTTGGTCAATTTCATCTAAATGTGATAGTGATGACAAACATATTAAAAAAGGAAATTTCAGTGATTACATAACTTTATATTGAAATTGGGGAATTCAAAGAACATAACTTCAAAATGGCTCAAACTAATAGAATACAGCGGACAGATAACAACTAATTCAGGACACTATAACTTTTTTACCAATTTGGGAAGAAGTTCAGATGCTTTTGGAGGAAGTCCAGCCCCATCAACCATCCAAGGTTTTTCTGGAAAACCACTGCTATTAATAGCTTTTGCCCCAGAAGTTATAATCTCATTTAACCTAGCCTGGGCAAAAGTAAACAAAAGCCATATTGTAAGAAAATAAAATATGCAAGATTCCAAGAAATTCTTTTCCATTTCTGACTAAGTACGAATCCGAGAGTTCAGAGTAACTTAATTCGAGTTATCACCTCAATAATACTCAAATGTGGAAAATGCAGGGAGATTAAGATTTACCTCTGAAATTTCACAAGTTCCTCTATATGTAATTTTACGGATTTTCTTATGAGGTCTGGGATAAGTAGAGCATGAAAGACATAACCACGATAATAAAAATCTGTCTCAGCAATACATTTATCAAGTTGAATGTATGCCATACATGCAACTGCTCCTAACTGATAAGCTTACCCAGTGAAACTACATGCTCAATCCAGCTAATCATGCCCCATGCACCTGAGCTTGACTTTGATGTTCACACAGTCCTTAGAAGTGATGCTAATCCCTTTCTTCACACATCAATAAAGCAAGCCTATTTATGAATTTTCTATATTGAACACTTCATCTACTGAGCTCAACTATGAGCCGACGATTTGTATCTGATCGTTTAAGTTTTTTGGTTCACTTCCTTTTGCTGAATAACATAATCTATAATGGGCTTCAAAAATGACCAAAAATAATACATCAAACTTGGACCATAACAGCACTTAATTTTTCCATTGCCCCGACATCTTCTTTATTTGAACGTACTAGAAAACACCATGATTAAGAACAAAAAGGTCTTGCCCAAAAATAAAATTGATTATGAGAAATGCGTGTGATTGGCAAAACATAAATTGACAAAAAATAAGCTTATAGTACTATATGTAGCTCTGATAAAATCCATAAGACATGAGGCTAAGAGGAGAAAAGAAAAATATGTTTATATAGTTCACATATAATAATTTATGCTGCGGTGAAATGATTTAATCGATATGCCCATCTGAGTCATACCGAAATGCAAATCATCAGTTCTCCAACCTAGCAACATCTTCAAACTTCAAATAGCATAAAAGAAAATTGCAGATAAAAAGACAAACCTTAGCCTCTTCCATCTCAATGCTGGCATTGTCAAGTCCATCCAACATAGAGGAATCCTTGCTAACAAGTGAAACCTTCAGAAATACATAAAGATATGAGAGTGATTTCAGCCATAAAGTGAAAGTCCAGAGCAATTCCAACCAGATATTTGTATTACTGACCAAGATTGGTGTCAATGGTCCTTCCAAGTCAAGGAGTCCTTTGGCGAATGCAGCTGCTGACATCTGCCAGTAATTAATAAATCAACAACATATATCACTAACAACATTGTAACTGAAGTTAAGCAATCATGAGTTGGTAGGGGGTATGTCAAAATTGGAGTGAGGGAGGTAGAGGGGGAACTCGGATAAGTCAAACAACACTAAACCGATTAAATTTGCGGAGATAAAAATTTGTTTATTGAATATGCCAATCATACTCGGGCTAACCTGTACACGGCCCTCATCTGAGCTATAAATTTTCAAGTCATGGCGATATGTACTGTGGAGTCGAAGCAGGCCAGTACCTTCACCTGAGACACATAATACCCAAAACATAAAGAAAACTTGCACAAAGTAGCAAGTTGGGGTTGGGGGTGCTAGCTAAGGTTCATCGAATATTTTGATTGCCCATTCCAAATTCAAATGTAACAGTCACTTCCGTGTAACAACAAACAAGCTTTCTTAAGATGAAAATACAAATGTGATCATCCTAGTAATCTAAAGAATATGTACGCAAACATTAGCAGAGAAGAAACTATAACAAAACCCAGTAGTCCGTAGCCAGAACTGGACTATAGCACCAAACAGCTAACCTGGATACATATTGTTCCGGAAATATCTGCCAAGTTCTTCAGCCTGCAAGAAAGTTGGCAAGCACAGTAAAGGGAAGAAAAATGTTTTGACAGCATACATTTTCTATATAGGCTACACTGTTCTCTCAAAACAATGACAACTACAAATCCAATATCACACTGTTAGAGCAAATAAATTCAGAATACATGTGTCATACAAAATAGTCGTCACCTGCTTTCTTCCAGCATGGGTAAGAACACCACCGTATTTAAGAACCATCAGGGCTTCAGTAGGCCGCTCTTCTTCACATTCACCATTAATTTTTATAACTTTAACCCACTTTAATGGCTTAAGTTGGACCTTCCGATAAATGCCCGAGAAATGCCCACCCTGGACACCAAAGCATTAATAACCTAATACAGTGAGCTAAAAAGTAGATTTCTTTTAATTTTTTTCACAATTCTTTCGTTCTATATATAAATCTTACATGACCTCATTATTCATAGTCAGAGATCCACAGAAAAATGGATCCCCCCCCCCCTTTTTACCCATGTAATAAGGTACTTCAGAACATTTTCTTACTAATATCAGAATTTGACTTGTGAATTTATAGTTCTAAACAGAGTAGACAAGGAGAACTGTAGTTTTGGGGAACGTGCAAAGTCCATGAGAGATACGTATACTACAAAATCAGTGGTCTGTCGAATTTAACAACGGGAAAAAGAACTAGAAATAGTGAGATACAGCTGACAGTCCCAAATGAATGCACAGCCATCCCTCAAAACCTAATAGCCAAAAAGACTCTGGGCTCCACAAAATAATGAAGATTATCACTACAGAAAAAAAGATAATAGAAATTTAAAAATTCTTTTAAATGAGAACTAGATCATGTTGAGATCAGTTGGATGCTGATTTCACTCGGTGATTTAAAAGATGGATAATAAGGAAAATAGAGGGCATACGTCTCAACATTGGTGATTGAGAAGATGGTTAACAAGGAAAATGGGGCAGACAACTTTATCAAACCATCAAACAAGATAGTTGAAGATCTTGTCCACGGCCACTTCTCTGTTTTTCCAGTGCCAGCAGGAAAAGAGATGAATCCACAGGTTGGAAGAAAGTTCACATAAGAAAATCAAACAATTTCAGCAAATCCCACTGTAATTCTTCAAACCCGAGCTTTTTCATTTATCATGTCCTCTGGCAACATTTTAGGTTAATTACTCAATGAAATATAGTTAAATACCTATAAAACCCTATATATCTCGAGAGAGAAACCTCGGTGACACAACTTAAAATTTGAAAAATAAAAGATAAATGATAGCTAAATTTCCTCCCTTATTTCCAAATATAATTTTAATTATGATTTGTCCCAAAAATTTTGCTTTGCAATTAAGCCCCAGTTTGTTTTAGCTAAAAATACAGATTTTTAGTAAATTTTAATAAAAGTTGATGAAGAGTGTAGTTGAAAGTTGATAAAAGTTGGGGTACAATGAAATGTATGGTTGAAAATGAGTTTCAGACAATGGGGACAAAAGTGGGGCTAAATTTCCGAGTTAAACTTGGATCCTTAAACCTAATTAAAGATGAGATAGAGTTGCTGTTTTAACATATTCCATGAGAACAAGAATATGGTGCCTTAAATTGTACACTTAACTGAAAATGAACTACATTAATATTGTTACCCACAATAATAAATGGAGAATATCATGAAATTCACAATATAAAGCATTTAAAACGACCTCCTCAAGCACTGCCTTTACTTGGCGAAGTTTTTCAGCATGCTCAAAGTCCTCCGCTTCACTATCACTTTCCCGACCATTCCACGAATATATACATATAACTTAAAACATGGAACAGACGTCCAATAAAACTCAAACTACTCCAAGTACCATACTGGTAAATCAGCTTCACTATCACTTTCCCGACCAGGTCTAAATGGTATTAAATCATGCAGTTAGTTCAGATGCACCTTAAGTAAAATTCGAAAGGCAGACAACATAAGGATTTTGCACTTTTAACCATTAATCGAATAACCGATAAATACAGAGATGTGACAAGACATAAAAAATATTAGAAATCATGATTACAATGGAAAAATATTTTGCATTGAAACTATTTAAACCATGCGAGTGCATCTACATTGTGCAATATTCTAAATAATGTCATTATATGTGTTTTCTGTTTTAAATATAAACCCAACATCACTAACAACTTTTCCATCATTTCGATGACCACTCACAACTCACAGGTGCAATAATTCATGCTAGAATTTTTTTCCAGTGCTCAGCAATTTTGGATTGATATTCTATAGCATCAGAAAAGGAGTTGCTGGTGCCGACATGAAATTAAGCCAGTGTTTGTGCCCCATTATATAAAAACTCATTTTTCCCCTAAACTCATTTTCAACCACACATTACTCCAATAAAATAATTTTACGCATAAACCCAAAAATTTTCCTACTTTTTAACTCCACATTCTCCAGAAAATCACTATTACAAAACCCAAAAAGCTTTGGCTGCTTTGGAATGACTTGGCGACTTCATCAGATTTAAACAACTCAACATGTCTTAGAAGTTAAATATAGCAGAAGAAGCAACCACTTCTTGGCTTGAAGCTGTGGATTGTTCAGCAGCCAGCATATTAAATTGCCAAAAACTTGCACCATTTCTATCAACCATGACCCAAAAATATTCAATAAACTGCTCTTGTCTTAAGTATATGAATTTACAAATTTGATAATGGCGGAGAATGAGTTGCATATTAATGAATCAAGATTACACTAAGAAATTAAACAAAGAACAATACTGTTCACATACCTAGTACGTGGTACTAAAATTCGTGTAGCATCCAAAAGATCTTGCAATTGAACAGCACTTTTCAGCTTTGTCTACATGAGGAGATAGAAGAAGAATATAAAATGTTATATTATTTTACTAGTACAAGATTTTGGGAACATAATCATATAAAGAAGGAAATAATAAGAATTAACCAATAACCACCTCTGCTCTAGGTCTTCCTCCATTATATTTTAACATCAAATTCAAAAGCCTCTCCTCGGTAACTTTCAACTTCACTTTCTGTTTTGGAGTTCTATCACCACTGTCCAACAGATAACGTAATCATGAGGAACAACAAATTATGCATGATAAACTGGGGAAGGGGATAAAGGGATACATATCTTACTGACGAATAACAGTAATAACACAACGTAGCTCTTCTGATTGACCAAATGTGCCAATTATACCACTTCCCTGACGTGTTAGTCCTTCAGAAGGCTGAGCTGGCTCATTAACCTTCCATGGTAAAGTTGGGGGAATTGTTGACGAAAGATGTGGGGCTTTTGCCTCAAGAAACATCTTCCTCAATACACAAGCAGCATCATCATAATACCTGCATTCAATAACTAGTATTCAAAAGCGATAACACAAAAATTCAGGAGATTAAGTTGATAAGAATGTAGATAGAAACGATCTTTAATTCTGGCATCAAGCGTTCTAGTGTTGTTGCGTAATATTACAGTAATGCGCATCCTTCAACTCATAGACAAGATGACTCCATTTAAATCTTAAACGTATGTGCAAGAGCATGGGCATGGATTCGATGACCTTCCGGATCAATATTTTCTCCTTTGCTAAAAGCCAGCATAAACAAATTAAATTAAAAATTTTATGGAGTCAAAACTAGATCAGATTGTTTGAGTGATACATAGCCTTGCAAGAAAGACAATTAAGTTCTCGTAATCAACTTCCTATTCATTCCCAAAATAAAATGAAGTGATAGTGGACAAATTAATATTTTTAAAATAATAATGCATTATAAACATTTGAATGATTCCAAATTACTGTTAATGAACTAATTCAATTAGAACAAGATAGCGAGTGAATGTGGGTGGGTGACGGGGAGAGAGAAATGAGAAAGCGAGCCAATAAAGAACTAAGAGAGGTGCAGACAAATAACATTACTTGTAAGAGTTCTTAACAAAACTCCATCCATTCACATCACAAACATAGGAACGCCCCTCACAGCGCAAGAGATCAAAGCCACAAACCTGATATAACAGTGAGAGAAAAAATGTTTACCCAATTTTTTTTCGTAAGAACAATTCCCAACAAACCTATATTGACATTTGCGGGAGAAAAAACACATTCAGAAATATATGTTTATTAAAAAAAAGACTAATTGTAAGACCGAGGTATGCATGTATGCTTCAAGAAAAATTATGTCGTGAATGACATGAAACCAGGAACCAGAATAGAAGAGTTTGCCCCACCCATGAGTAAATTCTTGTAGTAGCCTCACTAGACCCTACATCTTTCTTTGGTACATCTGCTATAGATGCATCAAGACATGATAAAGTAGTCTAAAATCTTAATCAGGTGCAATAAGAGGAAAAAGCCTTCTTTTGATTTTTCATTTTTTATGTGAAGAAGAAAGTTGATAACAAGTCTCTTATAATGAACTTCTAGATGCTATATAGCACCTAGAGAAAAAATAAAACGAATAATTCGACTAAAAGCGGATGATGTCAATAAATGAGAGGAAGCAGTATCATGACATAATGGAAAACCATATATTCAAGCAAAGGAGTTCGCTAAAATGATTTTGACTATACAAGTTTATTCTTAAAAAAATCAGCTCATCTAAAATTTAAGTGATCTTTGAAAAGCAGACAAATTGCCGAGATACAGGCGTGGCAGAGGGGAAGAGAGAGAAACGGAGATAGCAAGAGCTCAATCACTGATATATTACGGAATGGACATAGATGACAACGAATTACCATGCACCAGTGGCTGACAAAATTTCCAAACACAAATAAACATGACACTGAAGGAGGAATATAATTTTTACAGGCTCAAAGTGACTTACTGCTTGCCTAAATGCAATGCACACCTCTCTTGCCATCTGCTTCTCAGCAGGAGTAAGTAAAACAGGGTACCTAACCTGAAAAGGTTCCAACCAGAAGATAAGTATCTTCAGAAAAATGAAGCAAGTAAGAATTACAACTGCTAACTAGTGCTGGTAATGCGCCTGTGTGAGAAGCAGAAAATAATCTGCCTCGCACTAAACATGTGATGGTAGAAATTAAGCAGAGTTCGTTGTAGGTGTCTATAAGTGAAAGAGTGGAAAGGTTCACACTAGAAAGTTCAAAAACCAGAGTCATATGCCAAGGTACGAAACTCACAAATAAAAGAAGCATGAAATGTTGACTTTTCAACAACTTTTCCCCTCCAGGATCTGAAAGGGGAAGGGAATTGGGTAGCAGGCACAAAGAAATTATATTTGGAAGCCCCTAAGATTTAACAGAAAATAATATATCCAACCATACCCAACTCTGCATAATGATGCACAGAATTCAAAAATCATACTTCCAGGAACATAACACAAATTCCATAAAACAGCATTTTCACTTCGAAATTTTATTTCCTAAAGGGAGGGAAACCCAAATACATGATATAAAAATCAAATTATCAAGATCCATATGGACAAATTACTTACTTCTTTACCATCAGGATTTCTCATAACAACTCCATCAACAACAGGAGATTTTCTTGCTTCTGCATGTGCATACTCAGGGCCCACTGTATACACCTAAGTAGAACAAGGAGTTCAAATGGCTTTTAGTTATCAAATGCAAAAGAGAATGTTTGTCCACAGTGTTGAACACAGCACAAGACCCAATATTAAATATACAAAACGTTAGAAGAAAGATTTTCTTCTCTCTCCTTTTTGTTTGTCCCAGGGCTTTTCATCCCCAGTAAGGGAGATGAGCACTAAGGAGAAGGGGACAAACAAGACATCAGTCTAATTTGAAACAGGAAAACACAACCCTAAGAAAACATAGAATCTCTATCCACGGTTCAGATTCAGTAGCTGCTATAAATAAAGCCAAGCATATCTATGTGTTTTAAGGGCAAAGAGAACACAAACTTGAAATCAATGACCTCCAGCAGCATATGTAAATTACGGTTAGATTTAAATTTCTCATAGGCTCAAGAATAGAAATTCCAATAAGAGCTTCCACATATATCTACACCAAAATATTTCAAGTGATTTATGTGCTAAAGGTTAAAAAGTTGAATTTCTTTCACTGAAACTATCAAAGTATAAACTAACAACCTTGAAAGAAACCAACATACAGGGGATAAAGAATACTGTGCCCTGAAGCTCTAAAAAGTATGATCATAACAACCCAGTGTGCAGTATATGAAGGGAAATTATAAATCCCCAAGAGCACAGGGAACAAAAACTTGAATCAGATAAACTTGAACAACATTGTAAGTTGTTCGCAAATTTAACAATATCCTCATAACTCAAGAATAGAATGTCCAACATAGAAATTTCCAGTCTTCCCCACACACACACACACACACACGGAATTGATCTCCTAAGCATCGGATAAGCTAAGCACCAGGTGACGTGGCACACTACAATAGGTGGTGTATCAGTTTTGTAACCAATCATTATCTCCCACCACCTAGTGTGTCATGTCACATGAGTGCTTGGGAGATCAGCCATGTATGTTTGTATGTAGGTTTACAATATATGCTCACTGAAAAGATAGAACAATTATAAAGAAGTGTTCCCTGAAAACTAGTGAAGCTGATTAAACAACCTTCACATCCGTTCCTCCAGTGGGCATAAATTCCTCGTATATATAAGACCCTTCACGCCTCACTCTTCTAACCTCCGGTCGAAATTCACTTGACCGATTACCAACCTGATAAAGATGTCAAAGGACATGTTTTTGTAATGTGCAAAAAGTAAAACAGTGAAAACCAGCAATAAAATAAAAACAGAAACGGACTATCAACAATTTCAAGTAAAAAATCTCATTGTAAGTCAAGCAGCTTGTTTGAAGGTGAGAGGTGAAGGTGAGATGTTTTAACGGGCCGCGAAGCGAGAGTGTCAAACCATGGAGCGTGTGCCTTTCATGTTCTCAAATAATGAAATGTGTTTACACTTAGAATCATAAAAAATAGAAAAGAAAAAAATATATCATTAGTATGAATGCAAACATTTGTCTATCGAACAGAAACTGGGCACCAATAGGGAACTGAACCATTGAACATAAAATGAAATGAATTAAAGATCCACTTGGCATTAATACACATGACATACTAAAATAAAACCAACAAACAACACATTTAAGTTTTCAAGAAATGCTTTTTTTTAATTTGCAATCTGCAATCCTCACATGAAGCATTAAAGTGTCTCAAAAAGACGTGAGGTGGGCTGGGAGATGAAAATTTACACATGCAATTGAGCATAAAATGAACTTAATTAAAAAAATATATTATAGACTCACCTTCCGGAACAGTTCCTTCATTCCCCCACCAGCTGAACTGGGGTAATAAATCATTATACTGTGATCATCACCTTCATAAGATGAAAAATGAGGGTTGGCATGCATTCGCACAATATAGTACACAGTAACCATACACACTGCCACTAGAGTCAACAACTTCAAGTCCAGAGGAAATTTGGCACTAAAATGAGATGTTTAGAGAGGTTGGTTTGATAGGATTCTTCAATATCCAAAATTGTGAACAAATAAAAGCAATTTAAAGTGCAGTGGTTAAGAAGACCAGACCAAATTATATTGGTCATACATTGTAACCAGAATTGGCAAACGCAGAGAATTGATCTGCAATATTCAGAATATATGTTACCATGAATAGGCTTCTCCACAAAAGGCTTCCAGAATCGATGCCCATGAACCTCAACATAATCCTCCTCCTCCACAAAATAATCCAGGTCTTGATAAGGAAATTCTCTGTTAACAAGGGCGTATCTTGGAACAGGAATTCCATACATTTCAAGCCGCTGGAAATATCACCGAATAAGAACCACAAACTAAAAAATATATAGAAAAGTGCAAAGGCATACTTATCACGATAGGTGAAAGGAGAAACAAAAACTATCATCATCAAGTTCATCCTTTGAAAACCACACATACTTGAACTTTACCGATACATAAATGTCGTTAATCAGGGGTAAGAAAAATTGAAGTCCAGGGTTGTAGATAAAAAAGGGAACCAAGAAACTAAAAAGTGAAATGCATGAAGGAGGAGAGAGCAGGAATATTAAAAGAAAACGAAGAAACTCTTCTCTTTAGCATTTCACCGAATCCAATACAACTAAACATAAGGCAGGTGCTTTTACTTTACTTATTTAGTTTACATTCTCTTTCATGTGCGCTTTCAAGTGCAGCCTTAGAAGAATTCCTTCTTGTGTGCGATGAGATTGACTAGATTAGACAGTTGATACTAAGCTATCGCTTCCATATTAGTCCTTCAGATCTTAAAACTTTTGAGAGAGGGTTGGGTAGAGAGAGTGTCTCATAACAAGATCAGAAGAATACAAATGGAATTTTAAACGAGACAAACGAATTAGGCTTAATAAGACAAATTTCAGAAGATTGGTTCTAGAAGCACAGCACCCCTATATGGTGCCATTAATAAAATATGTTTCACCTATCAAAAACAGTAAGAATAAGAAACTGCTAACAAATTCATTGAGTACTTGCACGGTTGCACCATATAAGCTTCTCTACTTATTTAATCATTTGAAAGTGTTTTCACATCTAAAAAGTAGAGTATATAGAGTGCATCAAAGTGTAGGTATATCTCAGATCTCTCTAGAAAACCAAATGCAAACCTCATACACTTCTCTTCGATCATGAAGAAGGTGTTGGGACGCCAATTCATTTACAAGGAAAGGCCTAAAACAAAGAAATCAACAGAGCATTATAAGTGATAACTTCCTCCTTAAAGGACTGCAAATGTATGGATATATCCTACGTTATCTGTTTACGAAATAATATTGAGAAGAAGAAGCATAAGATATCAGATTCCAATCAACAACTTTATAAATGTCAACACGGACATCAAATTTTTTATCATTTCAACCTGAATAAATAAACAATAGGAATCCATCAACAGGGAATGGAAATACCAAATCTAGAAAATGACCCGAGCCCAACTATACTTCCAAGTTTGTATATATTAACGTTGATTAGAATCGTGATTGTCATTCTTAAACCGAGAAAGGCGTATAATCATTTTTTATTTCGTCCAATTCTATTGATGCCCCCACATTCTGAACATTTGTTACGCTGCTATAAACAATTTCCTCATATATTCATTACGGTGAAGAGCCACATATATTTTCACACATTAAATTCTTTACTCCAGCAAATTTACCTATAATACCAATATAACATCACCCCTTACATTTTAAATATCATAAAAAAAAAAAAATGGACTTCAACTTTGCCAAGGACTGGCAACACTGTGATGATATCTGAAACTGAACAAAAGGAATGTGACAAATTGAAATGACTCATTACACTAGGATGTGCTAAAATTTCAACTGATTAAGTACAATATAAAATAGAAATCAGAGTAAAATCATGCCCGTGATATAATTCCATGCACTTGAAATGGAAAGAAAAGACGATTACATTCCAACACTAGGTTATACCATAAACTCATTTCTGATAAGACTAGCAGTATTAGAATATAGGAATAGCTCTGCAATGACAGACAGTAAACTTGAGAAGCATCTAGATGTGTTTCATACTTTCTTAATTGAGCATATGCGTCAGCCTTCTCTAAAGGATAGCCACTAGAATAGAAGCCAACCAAGCATTCACATATTGGCCAGCTGCAACATTACACCACATGGAGTGAAAAACATTGTAGTATTTTTGATATATTAATAGTTCTTAAAGAACCAATGAAACGCTAGAAATATATTAGAATTGTAATGATTTTACCTCTCTATGGGTTCCTCGAGTATAACCTTGTCCCCAAAATGAATAATCTACACATTTTAGAACAGATATTCATCAAATAAATTTGAAGAGGCATGCAAATAATATAGGCTATATAGCTAATATTTTCCATTTTACTATGGTAAACTAATTAATCTACGAGAAACCATTTTATTCGCTTTCCCCTCAGTTTACATTCAATGTGAAAGCCCAAACACAGTACCTCAAATTCTCCGAATGCCTGCAATCTGTCTAAAATCTGCAACATCGGCGCCGAAAAAACCTGTTGAAACAACAACAAAACCAAAAAGCAAACGGAAAAGAAAAAGAAAACAAATGAATGAGATTCGGAACTGAATAACACCGTGTTACGCAACACTACACAAACTGTGCATGGTTTTGTGACTGTGAAAATTGAGACAAAAAGGAAGAACCTCGGAGCCGCATTTCACCTTCTTTTCCATTACACACACTCCTACAATCACTTTCTTCACAGCATTCCCCTCCTCTCCCCCCATTCCTTTCTCCACTGGTATAAACAATTTTCGATAATTCTTCTCGATCTCGTCTACACTGCTCAAAACTTTAAAAATAAAAAATAAAAATAAAAAATTTATACTCATTCGTACATGTTTATCATTTATCGTATAATAAATAAATTGCTGAAAATAAAGGAAACTGAAAAATAGCCATAAATTAGTTACCAGAGATGCAAGAATTTCGGGATATTCTAGACGAAAATGGAAATCCACGACGGCGACGTATTTGAAGTTTTCTTTCAGGGGAAAGAGAAGAAAAGGCTGCCAAGTGATAAAGGTAGAGGATTATTTATATGGAAATTTGCCGAGAAAATCGTGGATTACGGAATATCTGGAATATACAGAGGGCCGTTTGGGCACTGAAAAGGACAGGCTTTTAAGGGAGTGGGCTTTGTATTTGTATGGGGGTATGACGTGTCCCTTTCACTGGCTATCATAAAAGTTTAGTGTCTTTGGCTTTTGTTCTTTTGTGGGCGTGTAGGCAGAAAGTTTTAGGATAAAGTTTATTAATTATTTTGTGAAATTTTATTTAATTCGATGGATGGATGGATGGATGGATCCATCGATCGGTCGAGACAATCACCGCAGTGACGAAAGAAAGGCTCATCGTGTGTTGACTGTAGAAACAATGGAGTAGGACCATGCCTACCACGAGTTTTCGATATGTGAAATTTTTTCATTTATCGCCACACTTTTTTATTTATTTATGTTTCAAACACGTTTTAAAATTTAAAATTGAATACAAGAATCGATGCATATACGGAGCGATTATCACGTTCTCTATCCCTATCCCGATTCATTCGTGTTTTGTCATTCATAGTTGGCAGCCCATATTCTTGGATTCTTTCTATTTTGGCCAGTTAATTTAACATGTAGAAATAAGGGAAAAATTCACAACTCAGTCTTTATCTATCCCAAAATCACAAATCAGGTCCCAAGGTTTAGAATTGCAAAAATCAGGTTTTTTATAAATTAATTATTTGTATTTCACAATTATTATATTAAATTAAATATTTAATTATAATATAATATAATTAACCCACTCTCACCCCACCCCAC
>CAIGRK010042513.1:0-22747 GCA_903798315.1 Fraxinus greggii | reverse complement strand
GTAACTTGTAGTTTGAAGTGTTTTTACCACAAGTTGAATTTGTTGTATCTTGGTAGACAAGTGCCGTGAACAGTAAGCACCGTTACGGGGTAATTTTTTGTTAAGAAAAGAGTGAAAATCACTTGTCTCGGATTGCTCTTCTTTTTCTTCTTCCATTCTTGATTTTGTTTTTCCCTTTGTAGTTGTTATACTACATTCTTCAGCCAATATTATTTTGTGTAATTACGCTACTGCGAATTACACTTTACCCTTTTGATTGCTTGATTTACAACAACCCTTTCACCCGCATATATATAGCCAATGTCGAGAACAATTTTGTCCCGTATGAAGTGACAATCAGTTTCGATATGCATCGTTCGTTCATGAAAAATTGGATGGGCAACAATCTGAATGGCAGCATGATTATCACAGAAAAGAACTGTCGGTGAGGCTGCCACTGTGTGAAAATCCCTTAGTAATTGATTGATCTAAACAATTTCACTTGTGGTAGCAGCAAGTGCCCTGCATTCTGCTTCAGCTGAAGAACGAGATACTTTAGATTGGCGTTTAGCTTTCCAAGTTATCAAGGAGTCACAAGAAAAATGCAGAATCCAGTGGTGGATTTCCTTGTGTCAAGACAAGAACCCCAGTCTGCATCTGAAAAAACTTGAACTTTGATGGGTAAACTGGAATCAGAAAAAACAGAGAAGAATAGGCCTTGACCATGACAACCTTTCAAGTATCTTAGGAGATGATGTGCAACTTTGAGATGTGGTGTCCTAGGTTGGGATAAAAATTGAATAAATTTGTGACGTGAAAGAGTTAAATAAATCAGCTCCCCAATCAAACGCTATAATGAGATGCTTCTGGTAACAGATCTCCATCTTGAATGCTCAGAGAAGCTTTAGGATCCATAGGAGTATTTGTAGGTATGCTGTCCAGATAACCCGAGTCTTCAAGCAATTGTAAAGTATAATGTCTTTGTGAAATGCCAATCCCTGAATTTGAACGAGCAATTTCAATGCCCAAGAAATATTTCAAATCACCCAAATCTTTAAGTTTGAACTGAGAGTGTAGAAATGATTTTAAAGAATCAATAACTTGAATGTTTGGTCCAGTGATAATAATGTCATCAACATACAAAAGCAAGACCACAAAATCATTACCAGACCCTTTAGTAAAAAGTGAATAATCAACCTTCGATTGAGTGAAGTCACATTGAATAAGCACGTGTGTGAATTTTGAATTCCATTGTCTTGATGTATGCTTGAGTTCGTATATGAATTTATGCAATCTACAAACCAATTTCTCACCATGTTTAGCACTTTCGTGGACCTCATAGCCAAGTGAAAGGTCCATATAAACTTCCTCAAATAAATTACCATTCAAGAAGGCATTATTAACAACGAGTTGGACCAAATGCCACTTATGGTAAGTTGCAAGAGCTAGCAACATCCTGAAAGTAAAAGTTTTAGCAACTGGGTAAAAAGTATCAAAATAGTCTAGGCCTTCTTGTTGTGTATAGCCTTTAGCTACAAGGTGAGCTTTGTGTCTATCAATTGAACCATCTGACTCGTACTTAATCTTGAAAATCCACCTGCAATCAACATGGTGTTTGCTACTAGGTAAAGATACCACAAACAAAGTGTGGTTGAGCTCCATAGCCTTCAGTTCTTCTTTCATAGCCTCACACTACTGAGAATGTTTGACAGCCTGATGGAAGAATTGTGGCTCAACCTGAGATGAGATATTCAATACAAAGTTCCTGTGATGTTGAGAAAGATTTTTATAGGATATGAAGTGCCCAATATGATAAGGTATTTGATCAGTAAAATTGGGATTTTGTGATAGCAAGTTGCAATGCTAGTCTCTAAGATATTTAGGGGGTCTAGTAGTTATGTGTGACTGTCTTGTGTTTGTTGTAGGATTAGGCTCAAACATTGGTATTGTATCCGTGTCTTGGATATCATCTTGATCAATTCTATTGTGAACTGATGCAGAATCAACATACTGTGATACAGGAGATGAGTGCTCATTTTGAGGTGAGATTTGAGTATCATCAGAAGGAGTAATGCTGGAATAATCCTCCATTGAGGGATCAGGCAAAGGTTGATAGTAGTTTGAATGAGGAACATGCAGTACTAAGTCAGGGAATGGATCCAAGAGCTGATCATTTGCTATGACAGTATGTAAAGGGAAAATGTTCCCATGGAATACAGTATCTCTTGATAAGAAAATTTGTTTTGTTTCCACATCATAGAGTTTATATCCTTTTACTCCTGAAGGATATCCCAAGAATATACATACTCGGGCTTGTGGCTGGAATTTGTTCGTATGAGTAGTCAATGTAGACGCAAAGGCTAAGCAGCCAAACACTCTTAGGAAGGAGTCTGTAGGTTTGCCATATAGTACCTCAAAAGGTATCTTGTGTTTCAATATATGAGATGGAGATCTATTAATTAAGAATGTAGCCGCCAATACACAATCATACCAGAACTTAATAGGAACGTGTGATTGGAAATACAAGGATCTGGCCACATTTAAAAGATGTTGGGTGCTTCCTCTCAATCACAGAGTTTTGCTGTGGTCTTTCCACACAACTAAATCGATGCATCACCCCTTTTTCAGCAAAAAATTCAGTAAATGCCAATTCATTAACATTATCTGATCTGAACCTTTTGATTGTAGTATTGAACCAATTGTTAATCATATTGAAAATTTTGGGAATTACAGTTCAACGGATATAGCCAGAATCTTGAACAATCATCCACCAAAGTTAAAAAATATCCCTGCCCTGAGTGCGAGGTAACTTGATATGGCCCCCAAATGTCGCAGTGTATGATGTCAAATCGATTATCTAAATGGTTGTTATTTGAATCAAACGATAGCCTTATTTGTTTTACAAGAAGGCAAATATAACAAGGCATGTGTTTATTGAATTTGGAAACATCACACATCAATTGATCTTTCAAGCAATCTAGTCTCTTAAAAGAAAGATGGCCAAGTCTGTTGTGCCACATAAGTACAGAAACATTATTAACAAAAGCATTAGAAAGTGAATTCAGAACTTTGACATCAAGGACGTATAGGTCATGCATTCGATCACTCCTGTCAGTCATCTTCCTAGTTTTGGCATCCTGAATGATGAAGAAATCATGAAAGAAATTCAATGTGAGTTATGATCCAAGAGTCAAGGCACTAACTGACAATAGATTGAACTTGAATTGTGGCACAAACAATACATCATGTAGTATCAGTTTTGAGCTCAATCTGACATCCCCACATAGTCTAACCAGAATTTGTGCATGATTTCCATTAGAATCATCTATAATTCTCATATTCATAAATGCAGCAGCAATAGAGCACATATGCTTGGTGGCACCTAAGTCCACTATCCAAATATCTTTGGAAGAGAAAATCGGATTAACAGATATAGAAGAACATATACCTGCAGTATGAGATACAATGTTATTGTCCTGATGATTAGTAGTTGTTGTGTTTGAAGTGGATGCCAGATGAGTAAATAACATTGACATCAACTGTTGATATTGAGTCGAATTTAGGTTTTGAACAAAGTTCCCAATTCCAGGTTGTTGATCTTCATTTTGTGCGATGAAAGAAGCAGATACTTGGTTGACAGAATTATGGCCAGAGGAGTTTTGAAAATTCTCTCTAGAACTTGGTTTGGATCCCGGAGGATATCGATGAATTTTGTTGCATTTGTCAATAGAATGTCCATGAATATTGCAGTGTGCAGAGTAAGGTCTATCTTTCTTCTTAATATTCCCACCGCTTCCAAATCTCAAATTATTGTTGTAACTTCCAGATCCAGACGTGGCTTTGATATTATCATACTTAAACGTAAATGAAGATGCTCCAGTAAGGTCATTTCCATTATTCATCTGTGTTCTTATCCTTTTTTTATTTTCTTCTTGAGGGGTCAAAGAAAACACCTTATTAATTGGAGGTAGGGGATCCATAAGGAGCAATTGTCCTTTGATTTGTAAGAATGAGTCATGCAGTCCCATGAGAAATGACATTATGTATTCCATTTTTTAGTGATTGTTCAATTATTTTACTCCACCACAAGTGCACTTACGACAACTACATGTAGGACGATAATTACTTCGCTCCTCCCATATAGTTTTAAGCTTAGTGAGCTGACACTGCTTTGATCCTGGACTAAATTCATCATATCTCTTCTCAGTTGAAAGATATGTGGACCGTTCTTTTGTTGAAACCTATCATTCAGATCATTCCAAATTTCATACGCTGAAGTTGCATAGATCACACTTGCAGAAATCTCCTTTGAAATGGAGTTAAGGATCCAAGAAATCGCCATATTATTGTTCCTGATCCATGAATTGATCAAATCAGTATTTGAACCTTCCGATTTTGTTATAGTTCCATCGAATGAATCTGAGTTTATTTTTCACGGACAATGCAATTGTCATTACTTGGATCCAAGAGAGGCGTGGTTTTCTCCTGTAAACAGCTGTGACACTAGTACCAATCCTGGACTGTCGGAATGATGAAGAAAATAGGGGTTGAAGGTTCATCAATAGCAGAATTTCTTGTGGACAAATCCATTTGAGACCAGAAAGAATTACATATCAAAATACTTGAAGAAATGAAAAAGAAGTGAGCAGAGAAAAGTTTAGCTCTGATACCATATTAGATTCAGAATTGAGATGAAGAAAGTGATTTCATTATTGATCGAAATCTTACAAAGTGAATGTACAAAGCTGTATAAATACTACATAATGTTTGTGCCAAAAGATAACAGCTCTAATTTGTTATTAAGGCGTATATCAAAAACACGTTTAAGCAAGAATTCCAGAAGCTTCAGAAAATACAAACCCGTGTGGGCCGGGTCAATGATATCGATCCAGCTATCGGGCCATCATTATATTGGGCTCATAATTCAGCGACCCAAATTACTTCACACGGATGAAAGCCTAATCGAGTTTTAAAATTTTACGCGTGTAGCTCCATTTGAATGCCGAATTACTTCCTTCCCTTTTATGTTTTTGTGCTTGAGATCGATGTCGCTCAAGGTCCGCTTTGATATTTTGAGTGTCATATGTGACATTTTAAAATAGAGCCCCTTTACTAATATAATAATAAAAAAAATTAAATTTTAAAATTATTATGCTAGTGTTTGGCCCCCATTTTTTTAGAACAAGTTATTTTTAAATAGTGATTGATGGAAGAATGTGTGGTGACAAAATGATGAAAAGTTTTAGATTTGTGTGTAATATTATTTTATTTGGAGAATGTGTTGTTGAAAATGAGTACTGTAGAAAAATGAATAGGAAAAAATGAGAAAGAATGGAGCTCAAACATAGGCTATGTATAACCAAAAAAAAAAAAATTGATACCCCTAAAATACTGAGGTCCTGTGCGGTCACATCATCTAGGCGCCCTCAGGGCTGCCTTTGTCACTATTATGTTTCAAAGATGAGAATTTTTAGTATTTTGTAACTTGAAAATTGTCGAAATTTTCACATTTTTGATCGTGTTATCATACAAGCGGAGTCTGTTCCTCAGACAATATATCTTATTTATTTTGCTTGGATCCAAAATTTGTTAGTATGGCTCAACAAATAAAATATTCATCTTTAGTAATGTCATTTTTAGTTGCTTATGATTATATTCTTGCACATAATCAAATGAGAATATTTTGGTGGGGATGCACACTCACCACTCATCACACCATCACCACGCCAATCAAACATTATGGGCTCTCAAGAATCAAGATCCCCACTACAATGTGCTGAGTGAAAGTTTGAAAAGATAATTGCATCTCTCAATAAAAGCAAACATACAGATAAAAAGCTTGTTGTGGATTGTGATCCTTTCTCTTACTTTCAAGACTGATTAATATTCTTTTCGTTTTTCTTTATCTTTCCAAAGGATCTATGCATGCTTTATTCAACTTTTTCTCTTTCTGATACAACCTTTGGTATATTTAATTCTATCCCACAGTTAGATTTTATATGAGATTCAAATTATAGTTTTGAACGACGAATCTCAAGTTCAGATAAAGGAAAATGAGTATTGTTGTAGGCTGACGTCTGTCGTAAAACTTTATCTTGTATTTTGAAACAAGTCTTTTAAGTTGCTAAGAAAGTCAGATGATTAGGATTATTTCACTCTTGATCGATCATTTTGGGTTATTAACTCTCCTCAAGAAAAATTGTGGATGACCATTTTTCTTACCTAATTATAGCACGTGTATATGTATATATGTGTGTGTGTGTAAAAGTAATTTAGATGTAAAATTATTTTATTGAAAAATATGTTGCTGGAAATAAGTTTGAAGCAAAAAGCAGTTTTAAAAAATTTGGACCTAGATGAGCAAAATTTTAAGTAATAGCACGTATAGCTATGGATGTTCCAAACAGGCTTAATACTTGGTCCAATTTCATGGTAAACTTGCTAAAAACTAGGTTTTTAATGCTATTCAGATTTTCTCATTTACTTTATTCTTGTAAATATTTTCATAAATCTCAAAATTATAATGGCCCCATGTTGTGGTAGACATTGAAAATGGCAAAATGTTTTCGTTGTCTTGGTCCCAACATCATCTTATTTATTAAATTTTGCCTTGATTGCAGTAGGGTTAGGTTAGGTTAGGGACAACTCATTTGGCTTAGCCATGCACATGGCTTTATCATGATGGTAATGATGGAAAAAAAAATATTATAAAACATACCCATCATACTAAAAAAGCAGTAACAAAGAATCTTTGCTTCAAGTGATATAGTAAATTATTTTAACTTTTTTCGTTTTTAATCTTGTCTATTCTAGTCTTGTGCAAAACATATGCCAAGGGAGGCGAAATTTCTTGGAAAGTCGGCTAATATTAAAGTAATTACCTCAAAGAATTTTAAATGGAGTGTAATAAAATAGGGAAAACGCCCCACGTACAGGAGCATTCCCCACAGAGGTTTTATAGGCCCCCCTCACTGTAACAAAAAGTTCTTAAAGAGGAAACAACAAATTATGATGTAATGTAAACAAATAAAAAAGGAGACAACAAAAGTCCAACAATACAGAAATATATGAATACAAATGCACAAGTTTCCAATCAAGAAAAGGACATGAAGAAGAAGAAACCATGTGAACTCGAACTCATCAGAGGTAAAAAAATCTCACTGAAACAAGTCAAAGATTCAAAAAATGGCAAAAAGGAAAGAAACAAAAAATGCATTTAAAGAATAATATAATTTCAAGCTTACATGGGAGGCTTGATTATTAATTAAAAAGACAGCACTATATTCTGCTATACTCCATTCCATTCTTTTGACTTTTCCTTTCTTTATTATGGCTCTCTATATTTCTGATTTCACTTTCTGCTTTAAGTATTATTTTATGCATTGCCACTTGGATCATTTGCTTGGAAGTGACAGCCAAGAATCTTGAAAACCCTGAGACAATCAATTTCTTTTGCCTTCCAGATGTATTGCTATAGGGCGTGTTCGGAATGGATTAAAATCAGATTAAAATTGAAAAACTAGCCGTTATTGTTGACTTTTATGAGATTAAAAGAATCCACAACGGCCATATTTTCAATTTGAATTGACTTTTAATCTGTACCGAACAGTGCCATAATATGTAAACTGTCGTGGCATGCTCAAGTGGTGAAGCCCTTCTATGATTGGACATTTCTAAAATTCAAGATTTGCCCTTTGCCACGCGGGTTTTTCTTACTTCCGTAAATCTAGCAATGAACTGAATAGATTAATGATTTGTAGTAGATCTTGCACCGAACCAAGCAGAAGAGAAGATTCGTGCAATGTGCAAAAATAGAGAGAACCATAAGTTAAATGGCTTGTTAGACCAACAGGAAATGAAATTGAAGGTTACAGTAAGCAACAATATCCAACAGGGTCCCAAACTGGAACCCGGAGAAAAGGAATCCGGTTAAACGATTATAGTTTGGAGAAGAAACTAAAACATGTAGCTAGAGGTAAAAAATTTACGAAAACAACTCGACCAAAAAAATTATAGCAATGATCTGAATTCTCCATATTAAATACCAAACCGGATTCTTCTTCGCCGGATAAGCCATTGTGAATGCATCAACTCTGGACCTCTACGAGTTAATTGAAATCATCCGGACGTTCTGAAGGGCATCTAAGCAGTTCCAATATGTTGACAACTTCAGCCATGTCTGGCCTGTTTGAAGGCACTTGTGATGTGCAGATTAAACCTAACTTCATCACTGGAATTGCCTCATCAGCTGGAAATTTCCCTTGCAGCCTAGTATCAACACATTCCTCTACCTTGCCCTCTTCCAATGCTCCTCTGACCATGTCACAAAGCACTACCACATCATCCTCCATGTACTCAACAGGCCTCTTCCCAGTAACTACCTCAAGAGCCAAAACCCCAAAACCATACACATCACATTTCTCTGTTATCTTAACGGTTCTGCATGCAAATTCGGGTGCCATATAACCAAGGGCACTCTGAATCTTGCTGCTCAAAACATAACGATCCAACATAGGTAACAACCTGGCTAAACCATAATCCGCAATCTTAGGTTCACCAGAGCTGTCGATCAAGATATTGCTTGATTTTAAGTTGTAGTGGATTATGTTCATTTGGTGCAAATGAGCCAAACCTTTAGCTGCACCCAGAATTATATTGAACCTCTCATTCCAATGGAGAGTTTTCCCACCAGATCCTTCATGGAGGTGCTTGTACAAATCTCCACCAGAGACAAATTCATATATAAGAAGCTGTAGCGAAGGAGTCCAGTAATAACCTTCAAGTGCCACAAGATTACCGTGATGGACTTTCCCCAAGTTTTTAACTTCCCTTTCATAGTCTTCTTGGGACTTGACAAGACTTGAAACAGTGAGTTTCTTGATGGCAACTGAACGCCCATCTTTAAGCATAGTCCTGTAGACAGCTCCAAATCCTCCACGCCCGAGTTCACAATCCTTGTTAAGCAGCGCATGTGCCCCTGTGCTAAAGTCAGGATCGCCTGAAAATATGACAAGCTTTCCAGAATTGCCATCTGTCGTAGGTGACTGGCTAAAGTCATCGCCACCAGAATAAGTATGGGCTGCTGCCGAGCGAGATGCGGAGGCAGTTACACGAAGATTAAGCACGGTGATTGCAATGACACCAATGAAAATTGAAGCAGCTGCACCAATGGCAGCGAGGGCTGAATTGCTTAGGACTTTCTTTCCACGATGAAAGCTTTGGGAGATTGTACCAGGGGTGGCGTCCGTAGAGTTGGGATTTAGCACAATTGGCTTGGGAAGGACTGTATGGCAACTTCTATTGACTGGTGCCCCACAAAGGGACGGATTGTCAGAGACAGCAGAGGGAGCTATGGTGTTGAAGAAACCACCAGCAGGTAATTCACCATTTAGCTGGTTGTGTGATATGTTAAATGACTGCAGGTGGACAAGATTTGCCAGCTGCTTCGGTAGGGTTCCTGTAAGCTTGTTAAAAGAAAAGTCGACAATCTGAATGTAAGCAAGTTTTGCAAGGGATGTTGGAATGGAGCCACTTATTTTGTTGTGCGCCAGAGACCTGACAAATTCAGCAAAAGCCAAAAAAGAGCTCCATTAGAATGGCAGTGTGAAACGAGGAGTTGCCCAAAATTATAGACCAATCAACTGTTCGGAAAGAACATTTTGTCGCAGTTATTTTCTTTCTGTGAACAGCATGTACATATAAAATGTAGTCCAAATTACTCAACAGACTACGAATACATATGCATTTAATTTTACGTGCCTTGACTTAAATCAAAACCAACCTACTCAGATATCTTCTAGATTAAACATTTCATCAACTCTAGCAATTAAAAAATTTCACAATATGATGGCTAAGAACCTTCACCAATTTGAGGCAGATAATGCAACTAAATTAGAAATCAATCTCAACCACAAGAAAAAATTTCTTTTAAGCATAAAATTCAATAGCCAACATGCTCAAAAAATTATACTAGTTTTTCTCAGAATCATATGAAACCATTTCACAGGTTGCATGATTGTCACATAAAAATTGCTAAAACAAAGTGAGATAAATGCACAAAGGAAAGCGAAAATAAGTCATAAAGCCTGGGGATATCTTACAAGGACATAAGTGAAGAGCAGTTCCCAATTGAATTGGGAATGTTGCCTCCCAATGAGTTTTTCTCTAGTGTCAATTCCTTAAGAGATATAGCACTTCCAATTTCCAAAGGGATGCTATTGTTTAACTGATTTTCGCTCAAATCCAGAATTTCCAAGGCCTTCAATTTTCCAATATTTGCAGGAATGCTGCCTAAAAATGAGTTTCTTGACATATTCAATAGCTGCAACACGCTAAAGTCCCCAACTGCTGATGGAATTTCACCAGATAACTTATTCTGGGAGACATCCAAAATCACAAGCTTTTTATGAGAATTCTCGGTCGATGAAGCAATAACATTGTCCATGCTCCCACTTAATCTATTATCTGAAAACAGAACTTGCTGTAAGCCCAGTTTCAATACCCAATAAGGAAGATCCCCAGTCAGGGAATTATGGCTAATATCCAAAACCAGAAGGTTTAGACAATTGCTCATGGACTCAGGCATGATTCCAGTAAGGCCATTCTTCGATACATTTAGAACCTTCAAAGACCGAAGCTTCCCTACAGCATCAGAAATTTGGCCACTGAAATTATTTTCAGAAAGATCCAAGGTTTCAAGGCTTCTCATTTCTCCAATCCATTCAGGCAGCTCCCCGGTAAATCCATTTTTACACAAAACCAGGTCATTACACAAGGCAAGCTTCTGCAGTGTGCTCGGTAGTCCTCCATAAAGAGAATTTTCACTCAAATCAACCGACCTTAATAATAAACAATCCCCAATTCCATCAGGAACACCACCGGTAAATTGATTCTTCCTCAAACTTATGCCTCTTAAATTGCTCAAGCCATCAATGCCCGTTGGAATCTCACCCTCCAACAAATTATCAGACAAATCAAGCGACCTAAGCCCCTGCAAGGACCAAAGCCCCGAAGGCAACTGTCCTGAAAACTGATTGCCTGAAAAGTTCAGCAAAGCAAGTGTTGAGCACGAGCCCAAACTCTCAGGAATTTGCCCTGAAAACTTGTTTTTAGCCAAAGATATTGATCTTAAAGACCCACATTGCCTAAAGAATTCACTCTTAATTGGCCCGGAGAAGCTATTCTCACTTAAGTCCAGGTCCCTTAAATTAGAAAGCTGGGAAAAGCTGAGGCTTATGGGTCCCGTAAGATTGTTTCTTACAAGCGAAAGCTTTCGGAGAAACTGCAGTCGAAGGAGACCTCTGCCTAATTTCCCCGAAAGCCCAAAGCCATCAAGAACAAGGTCAGCGACTCTATTGGATCTAGGGTTGCATTTAACCCCAACCCAATTATTACAAGGACTAACGTCATCTTCATTCCAAGAACTTAATTTCCCTTCTGGATCTTGAATGTCAGCCTTGAACACAATCAACCCAAGAACATCATCATTTAAAGAAGGGCTCAAAGATTTCACCCAACTTGGTGAGGATAAACAGATGAAAAACAGAACAATAACTAGAATTCTTCTCATTTTCAAGAAAGAAACGAAGGATGCAGACAGTATTTAAGGCATTGTCTGGTTTAATCACGCTAAAGACACAATTTTTTCTTCGTTTGGGGAATGAAATGACGGATTCTTGAACTCCTCCAAACCTCAACAACGAAACGCTACTGCATAAGCCATGAAAAACTGACAAAAAAATGTAGACCCATATACATACAAATAAGTAACGTATCAGATTTTGACTCTTTAACGGCTAGAAATTACTATAACCAGAAAAGTAAGAAAAACTTCAAAAAATAAAAGCCAAAACCCGTAAAGAACCCAATCGAACAGCCGCATTTAGCAAGAAAACACCCAGGAAGAACAGCTAATCTCCGTCAACCCAAACAGTCAAGAAAAACCCAGAAAGAAAGAAAGGGAAAATGGGGGACAGAGTAAGGGATTTTAAAAAGAGTCGTTGCTTTAGACTTGAAGTGAGTAAGAAGAAAGGAGTTCTCAATTTGCAAGTGAAAATGTGAGCTCAAGAGTGAAAAGCTTCACTTTAACATTCTTCTGTAGATTTTCTCAGGCTGAAGTGAAGAAATGGAGTTGAGTCATCGGAAAGTCAAGTCGCCGGCGACAGAGTCAGTCAAGCAATTAATGCTCTCCATCTCTCTCTAAATTCTCTCCCTACTACTTTTTTGTGTCCGAGAGAGACCATTATTAACGGCAAAAGAGAAAGGGCAGGAGTTGTTCGACACGTGGCGGTATCCTATACAATGTTTCGGGGTCTTAATTTGGGCCCACGATAGCCCATTGCTTCCAGCACAATTCCTCCTGGTTAACTAAAAATTAATTTTAATTAACATTTTTCTGTAAATATGTTTAATTAATTTAAAATTAGTGTTTAGTTAATAATAATTTTATTTTATATTAATAATAATTTATTTATTTATCTATTTATGTGTAAAGTTTTAAGCTGAGCCATACATGGCACTGCAAATGATGTGTTTTTATTTGTAAGAATTGTGCTTGAATTAATTTCTTTTCGAAACATAATTTTTAAAATTACTTATTCTACTAATAAATTTTACTTTTTTAAAATATTTTTAACTTGCTTTAAGAAAATTAATTTTTAACACAATCAATCGAATATGCTGCAAAACAACTCTTCAAATTGACAAGGCTTGATCAATGAAGGCACCATAATATATTGAATTAAACAAGCTTATAAAATTTGCTTAATACACTAAGCCCATGTTTGAGCATAATTTTTTGAGAATAAATTTTGAAAAAAAATGATTTTGTTTTGGGGAATACGTCGTTAAAAAGTGAAGTATTTTTTATTTACATACAAAATTATTTTTTAAGAATAATGTGTTGTTAAAATGAGTTTGAATAAAAATAAATTTTATAGAATGGGTCCCAAAATGATCTAAATGCGCGGCATGATCATAAAGTGTTCTATATATTTATTTTTTAAAATTATATTTAGCTCTTGTTTAGTGTAGATTAAAATCAGATAAATTTTAATAAAAATTAATAAAATGCGTAATTGAAAAGTTATGGATCTGATGAAATGTTTCGTGAAAATAAATTAATGATTTTCACTTCAAATTTTTATCTACTTTTAATCTCCATCAAAGTAGGATGTTCATGTGAACTCGCAAGTGTACGAGATCGTTGTACAAGTAATAAGATTTGTGAGTTAAAGTATCGTTCCCATAAAGAATCTGGTTTGTAATTCAATAACTACCACTAAATTCGAAATGTGGTGATATCAAAAGAGTAGTGATTTGTTTGTTATTTATTCTAGTTCTACTCTAAAAAGCGATAAAAAGTAATTAAATCTAATATAAATACTTGTATATGATTCGTTTATTCCCTTTTTCAAATATTTCAATTCTCAATAATCATTATATTCAATTCATGTTTTTTTTACAATCGATAAATCTAATATGTTAAATGCTATTTTTCAAGATACATCAACATATGACTAACACTATACGATTATAGTTTTAGTCTGAATTCATATAAAAGTCGTGCATTTAATTTAGATTATCAATAAAATTACATGTGTGAAAGAGATTATTCTTAATTCTAGCGTATGTTTATTTTACCGCTTTCTAGACTCATTGTAAGTATTCCTACAGTATAACAAGTAACTAACTACTTAATTGATGATCAAACAATAAATAATGCAATGAATATGTAAAATCATTTAAACAATAACATGAAATTCTCAAATTAAAGTCTTGAATTGAAAGAAATGAAAATAAAGTTCAGATATTCATCCCATACAATTGAACAACCTAGCAACCATCCTAATTCCTGAACTATACGAGAAATAATAAAAAGACATCACCTGAATCGAGAAATAATGGAGAAATTGGAAAAATTCAAATTTTTAGCTTGAATCTTGACTTTGGATTAAGGATCTTCAATAAACTTGTATAATGTTCATTTGGTTGATGATTGCATCTCGTTTTTCTCCTCCAAAAATATGATGAATCTATGAATTTTTAAGTTTAGGGAGGTCTTCCTACATTCTGGACGGATTATGATATTTAAATGATGCCAAAAGGTTTTTATTGAATTGTTACCAAAACAAAAATAAGAAAATTTTATTTTTTTCCCTTTTTATACTGAGGCGCGCGCCTTATACAAACTATGGCATGCGTCTGAACCCTTTAGATAGATTCATGAGTCTCAGATCAGGAAGAGACGAGCCTCTTCTGCAAGCCTAGGCGCGCACCTAGGCTTGTCTATAGCAGCTTTCAGTATTTCTAATATAATTTTCTCTCCCGATATTCGATTGAAGTGATTTAAAGTGCGTTTGAAAGTTAACTCAGATGACTTCAATTCTTCTAGAAGTACCATATCTTCAATTCGAATGTTTTCTATGCAAAAAATGGGTTGCAATCTAGGACTGAAAATTCAAAGCATAACTTTTTCGACTGAAAATTTATGTTTGATAATGATTATATTTCATCCGTTTGACTTCTTTCTTCATCCAATTGATCCCCTATCACTCTCAAATTTTCATCGTGAGATCTGACACAACTTTTGAGTAATTGCACTTTAGTATCCCAAACTTTGAATTTGCTTCATTTTAGCCGCCTTTCCTTTTTTTTCCTTCCAATTCTTCGTCCAAACATGAATTTTCGCTAACAAAAGCAATAAATAACAAGCACTAATTCCTCTAATAAATATCAAAATATCATTATTTAGAATCTCGAATTACACTTATCATGGGGCTTACTCATATTTTCTCTAAGATATAGAACTCGTCAATTTGATTGGAATTTTATCTTTTATTTCTCTTCGAAATTTTTGACTCATATTTCATCTAAAATGAATTTGACATACCTAAAATACTCTAATGAAAAAAATATGAAACTTTTTACAATTAGTTACAATTTAATGTGGTCTTTCTATTTATATATTAATATTTAAAGACTATGCATACACAATTCTTTGAAAATGCATACTAGTTAATGACATTGGTTTTTAATTAATATATATTATGTTTAAATAATTTAAATTTAACAAATGCCAATCTATCAATAAATTTTTATATTTATAAATTCCTAAACTAAAATAAAATTTTAAATATATACATTTGCATTTTACCATTCAAGTAAAAAATTTAACTTAAAAATAGTATTAGTTAGTTAATTATACATACATCCTCAAATTTATTATTTAATTAATAATAGAACATTAGTAAAAAATAATAGAATGTTATGTTAATTTATATATTTTCATTACAATATTTCTATCGTAGTGTACTATAAATAAACTAATTCATTAAATTAAATACAATATGCATATATATAATCTATCTAAACACATATATTCAAAAAATAATACCACTTATAAACAAAATAATAAAATTTATATTTATAAATTCAACTATTTTAAATGAGCTATGCATATAACGTGTCAATTTATAATCCTATAGTTTACTTTGAGTAAATTAAATACAATTAATTATAGAAAATTTTATTTTATTTTTACTTTACAAAAGCATTTTAATTTTTCAGTATATCAATCTCGTTTTTGATAGATACGAGTAAAACAAATGGTTGATTTTTTGATTCCTAAAAGTGAGGACTTTCTCTAATGTTGTCATAAAGTTCAAGAGGTGCCTCAACTATTTTATTTATTATTTTTCAAATTTATTCATTTTTATATATTTTTTATTTTTACTTTTTAGTGAGGTATCAATCCTTAAACCTTTGATGCTAATTGTTGTAGAAACAACAATCATTAATCAAATGAGACAAGATGACTTAATTTATTGTGTCTACTATTTATCAGAATGATAATTATACTATAAATTTCCTATAATATGCTAATTTTTATATGACACATCAATAATTTCTTGGAATTTTATTATATTACGATCATAATTTATAGCTCTAAAGTATCAAAACTAGATTGTCTAATTTAAAATGTGATTAATATTATTGAAAATGACAAGAAAAATATTTATTGGTCCAAATAAGTGAAAGTATGATTTAATTATTTGAATAATTTTTTCCATTGTGATATATGTATACTTTTGACTGCATTTTTAACTTTTCGTACAATCAAAGTATGCTCATGACTTCAAGGAACCAGATTCTCTTATAGTCTTTTGAAAAGAGAGGTGCATTATATCCTTATCTCTTTAATAAAATCAGATACATAATTGAGACATCTTAAAAATCTTTGCAGACGAGCTTTATCTAAGATTTTGTCAGGCACCGACAAAATGCTTCAATATTGAATATATTAAAATATTGAAACTATCATTTTGATGCTGATCATTGGTAGCATTGTGCATCTCTAAGGCTTTTGCATCAAAATTTAATTCTCCGATAAACCCAGTTATTCTGCTAAAATGTTTGTTGATTGCTAAAATCACATATGGCGTTTGCATCAGTAACATAAACTTCTTTGTCCCGAATACTTTAAAAAACAAAATCTAGATAGCAACCTAAACAACGGGTTAAAAGGTCCATAGCCAATCTCACTCCAAAAGATCAAATTAGAAAATGTGTATTATGCAAATTTGATGAAAGTATGTTGCTTTGATGGAGTTGTTCATATCTTACTCTTGCTTATGAACCCATGAAGGTTAAGTAATAAATACGGAAGTCAGACGTACTTTTGAGTCTGGGAACGATTTTGATTGACTTCTGCTCAAAATTAATCTTCTTAGCCACAATATATAAGCTTCCGTGAGGTTGGGTAGTTGGCCCTTGTTCCTTAGTCATCTTTACTTGCCTAGTTGAGTTGTGATTGGACAAACAATTACCTAAAACCTGCTTATGAAAGTCGTCAGGAATTAAGATAACCCTTTTTTTTTTTTCCCCAAGATATTTGTTGTTCAGAGAAAAATGCAATACAAAAAAAAATATATAAAAATAAGATGAAAAATTTACAAATTGACGAAGTTTTTACTATGTGAAAAATTTATACAGTCATATAGAATTTTACTCACATAAACCTCGAAGGCATTGTAGGAAAAAAAAATTACCCTAAACTTTTACCACTCCCAACCATTTCTACAATTTGAACAACACATAAAGGATACAAGAAAACCCCCCAAGTATTGTAGGAAAAAATACCCTAAGCTTTAGCACATTCACCTATTTATACTCCTTGAATAATCCGCGAAGAGAACTATAAAATCATAATGTTATGCTTACAATTTTTCCGCACAAAAAGTCTCAGGTCACGTACAAAATTAAGAGAACAAGTGAATAAATATAGATGAACAATGACTTCCAATATTCGTACATTTTTCCGATCATCCAAGCAATAAAGACTTGCTCATTGTTTCATAATCCAAATCAATTAACAATTCGATTTTTACTACAATTGAAACACATGTAATGGACTACATTAGTAGAAGACTAGCTCCTTTTGATTTAGCTAAAAATCAGATTTTAAATAGGTTTTGATAAAAAAAAAATGATGAAAATGTGGTTAAAAATTTATGTATGATTAAAATTAATTGATGACTTTAATTTACATTTTTATTAACTTTTTAATTTAAACTAAATAGGGGCTTAGTTCCAATCTTTTATTTGCGATAGGACTGTGAGGCCAAAAAGAAAAAAAAACTCATTTTTGAACCTATAAAAGATAAAAAAAAATAAAAAAAATGTTTGCATTTACTTAATTTTCTAAACTATTTGTCGGGTGCGAATTGAATGAGAGTAATAAAGAGGGAGATTTGAGACAGAATATACCAGAAAAAGAGAAGAGGAGAAATAAAGAAAGGTTGGTGGAAGAATGCAATGAGTGGGTGGGGGCAATAAATAAGGTTGCGTAGAGGTAGAACTTCACTTTTGCCTTTAAGCTGTCATCCGCTTTTCGAGATGAAATAGGAATTGTAACAGTGGACCCCCTTTTTAAAGAGATCCAATCATGAACAAGAAATTCCATCCAGATTGGATCCACAATTAATGCTATGGACATTTAAGATTGGTATATTTTTTTCTATATAATGTGTTTCCTTGTCGTAAATAACTCGAGCCTAATTTGAGCCCGAGTCTCGCAGGTGTTGGATTAAGTTCCTAATTCAATTCTCCATAGCCACTATCCTCCAAAATTCATAACTCGCGTGATTTCCCAATATTTTCTTTGACATTGCGCTTGTTTGATTTTGTTAAAACTTAGATTTTTAGCAGATTTTAAAAAAAGTTCATGAAATGAATGATTAAAAAGTTAATAAAATTGTGAATAATGTGTGATTAAATTAATCATTGACTTTGACTTAAATTTTCATCGACTATTTTAACTAAGTCAAAGAAGGACATTGCAACTCGGTGAAATGTCTAAGTAGCATAGCAATCGATCGAGTCGAGTTGACTTAATCAGAAATCACCTAGTCATGACTCGACCCATTAGGCAAACGAGCCAACCCAAAAACTAGATGAAATTTCTAAACATGGGTGGCAATGTCCCCTAGGCAACTCGAGGTTGACCCATTATATCAATTGGCCAAGCTAGGGTTGGCGCGTGAGCCCTTCATTTTTGCAAAAGCAAATGGTATTCGTACAATAGTAGATGAAGGTATGCAGCGAGTATCAGTCATGATAAAAGATCCCGACCTCGAAAGAGGCGCAATATTATGAGTGATTCGTGAAAGTGGTATACTATTGACTTTTATACGACATGTAAATTGTTATTGACTTAATGTTCGAAAAGTAAGTTGGCTCTTGTTTTTTAAAAACAAGAAAGGAATTAAAAAAAAAAGGCTTGGTTTGATCTTTTATTAAAATTAGGGCTATGCATGGTCCGATTCAGTTCGATTCGATTCTTCTTAGAACCGAACTCGAATTTTCGGGTATTTAATAAATGGAACCGTCGGCTCAAAATTTAATCATGGAACCATTCGGTTCGGTTCCGGTTCCATTTGGTTCTCGAGTTCCGTACAATAATTAATTTTTTTAATATTTATAATAACGCTGCATCAATTCAACTAATGGCATATTCAGTTTTAGTTTTTACAAAATAGCGTTGTCCAATTCTGTTGTTCAGTTTTTCATAGATTTGGTTGTTAAAATCACATAAAGAGGAAGATAACGAGCTCACAATAATAAAGAAAGGCTTCCAGTTCGATTTCTCCATAACAGCAAAAATGGCATTACGGTAGAATAAGAAATTTTGGTAAAATTTAGATCAATTTGATTAATTGGACTTGAGTTGGAAATTAGAAATATGAAAATCATATTTTGGATTTGTGCTAAATTAATTAGTTAGAACATTTATTTTAAAAAAAATTAGAAATATTCAGTTCTTATTCGGTTTTTCGATTTTTGGTTTAGAATCGAAAATCGAACTGAAACCATCGATTTTCGATTTAAATACTCGTTCAAGTATTTAACTTAAGAAGAATCGACCGGCTCAGTTCGGTTCGGGTCCGATTAGGTTGCTTAGATTCGGAAGTTTTGTCCAATCCTAATTAAAATTGAAGAATTAATTCTCAATATGAAAAACTACCTAAAAAACACCAAAAACTCCATCTAACCACCACCTTTGAATCCCAAAAACTCCAGCTAACCACCACCCATACCGCTAGAAATCCATACCTTTGGACAACACTCACTCTTCTCTATACATACCACCCACTAGCCCTAACGCCCCAGATTTGGCCGAAATCGATGGCCAAAATTAACAACTTGTCAACATAAAAACTGACTGCACCACCTCTTCCAACTAGACCCATGTCTTCACCATCATACCGGTCGACTATACTCATCAAGGCGCACCTATTCATGGTCTTAAAACATCAACAAATCTACGCAATCAAAATTTACAGCCCCATTTTTTAAATAAAGCGAAAACGTAAATTTTAGTCGCAATTTTCGACACCAGTGGTGGAACCCTGATTGAGAACGACCCGTTTCGGGATCACCTAACCACAACGCATCAATTCCAATCATAGGTCTTCAACAATTTGGCCTCCATATCACAGATTGAACAGGGATAGTACGCGCGTGGGAGGAAGATTTTGGCTATCGATTCCGACCAAATTTGGTGGTGTTAGGGCTGGTGGTTGGGTAGTATGTGAAAAAGGGAGTAAGGGTTGTCCAATGGTATGGAGGTATGGTGGTTTGGGTGGTGGTTGACCGATTTTTTAGGATTCAAAGGTGGTGATTGGCCGTAGTTTTGTTGTTTTTCTAATTTTGATTTTAAAATATATATATTTGTGACTCATTTCCAATTTTTTGAAAATTTGGAACTATGACTAGAATTTAGTTCTTTATTTTTTTTTCTTTTTATTTTATTTAAATAAGAGGTTATATTTGTCATTTCACAACTTTTAATTGAGAAAATGATGATTTCCACAATAAAAGGTGAAATAATGGTGAAAATGTTAAAAAAATGAGAAATATGGACGTTTTACCCAATAATATTGAAAGATAGGGACGTTTTGTTCTAATCACCCATTATTTTGCTCAATTTTGTACCAAACTAGAAAAAAGGGGAAAAAAATACAAAGCGTAGGGAAAGTTTTAAATTTTTATATGCAACTAAACTAACCACATTATCCATATACAAAACCCTCAATAAATTAAGGCATTAATAGATCACAGCAAAGTAGTGCATGCCCAAGTTTAAATAAATAAATAAAAATTAAGAATTGCACATGTTGCGTATTGGTTAAAGGCTTAAAGCCAAAGACATTTGTCAACTTCGGTTTATAGTTGCAGACGAGATGTTCAATGGCTTTGGCGATTTCGGCTTTCAATTTCACTGCGAAAATGAAGTTTAAATTTATGAATTGGTAAAGTAAGTGAATAAGTTTTGAGTGGGGCTTAAAAATTGAAATAAACAATTTATTCGGGTGAGCAAAGTACACTTGGGCTGATGGTGGGCTCATGGGCTATTTTTTTCTACTTCCTTATAAGCCATAATTTTGGATATGGGCTTGGGCAGCCCAGTGCTGCTTCATCCCATATGGCTGGACATAAATTGGTCACAAGTTGGTGACGTTAAAACGTGTGTTATACCTCATCGATGATGCTCCAAGTATCGGCCATATGGCAACCAACTAGCATGCATCATTAGGCATACACTTCAAATCATTATCTTACTTGGTCCAGCCGAGGTCATTACTAAGGTAGCTGAAGTAATGCATCACCTCAATAGAGATACCATGTAGAAGTTGACCCTCAATGACTTAGGCGAGGTTCTTAACGAGAGAAGACATCCGATACAGTGCAGAAAAAGGAATTCGAGGGAAAACTTTAAGAATACCAAAACTGAAATCCACCATAAAATGAAAATTAAACTCACAAAGTTTTTATTAATTTCAAGATGCTATAAAACAAACCCTTTATTTATAAAGGTTTACATAGAAACCTAACCTAAAAGAACTAAAATTTTAAAGAAATGGATATAAACTAACTTGGATGGTTAAATCCATCATATGTCAGGGCGTAAATTCAATCCGACTTGTCGTTCTCTTTCCAGAAAGGTATTGTGAGTCCAAATAGGAGCTCAAATGCCAAAATTGCACTTTACAGTTTTTCCCTTGTTGATCCAACTGTTCTTCAATCCACTCAAGCCATTTGTTCTACGTCAGCATCTCACGCTTCACTTATTCCAAGAGATCTTCCTTGCAAGCTCTGTTTATAATTTATTGATACGATATCTCCTTATTAGACATCTCACAATCTATTTTTCAAATGCCAGGCCTAGAATATAGGATGTCTACTTTTTAGAAACATTAAATGCCCTTGAACCTAGGATTGATGGAGTTACTCATAAGAGAAGACATCCCGACCTCTAGAATAAGGCCACATTTCTTTTAATCAAACGACAACTGCTCATCTTCTATTATAAAACCTTGTACTCGGTGTCATTTGAAAGTAATTCAATTTTACACCCTAATAATAGTATTGGTCTCGCAATTTTTCTCTTATTACCCCAGTGCCCGTTCAATAATGTGACTCACGTCTTCTGTCCATCCACATCTAAATACACCTATAGAAGTTAACTAACTCGTTCATCGAGGTGCTTGCGATCGCCTCCCCCTACTTTCGAAGAAGTCACGTGCTTCTAACAGTTTGTCCAAGTGTGCAGGAGATATATCACGTGTACGTGAGTGCAGTAGAAATATTTTGACTACATCATCCACGTAAAAATTGAGGTCAATAAGTTGCATTTAGAATTTCATAACTAAAACTTGATCATAATGCAACCAAACATTGCCAATGGATAAGAGGTGCTACTAGCAAATGAATTTTATTTATCATCCCTTGCACGACATTGACTCTCAATAAGAAACTATTTCTCACATTTAAAATTTAAGAATAAAAATCATTGGATTGGAGTTTCCCGTTTGATTTCGTTCTAAATGAAACGATGAAGATACGAGAAGAAAAACATAAATTAAGTTAAGTTAATCGAAAACACACTAGTATTTAGGCAACTGGAAACCCTTATTCAAGTCAAAATCTATGTTTGAATGTTAGGACTTTTGACGTCTATTTCAACATTCTTTGGAGTCCTAAATTGTAATTTGTTGTAATTCAAGACTAGGAATATATGTTTGGGAAAAACAATGTTGCTTTAAACTCATGGATTGAGTCACTCAAATGATGGTGATAATATCATAAAATTTTAGTTTGTCCTCTCTTGAAACCAGTTAGTTTTCAAATGAGATGTTTAAAACCTGATCATAAAAAGTGGTATTAGAGTTAGGGCTATGAGTTCGAGCCACGAGAGAAATTGTCGAGA
>CAIGRK010042506.1:0-16366 GCA_903798315.1 Fraxinus greggii | reverse complement strand
CTATTATTTTTCTTGTAATTTATAAATTAACATGCTAGGCTAGATCCGTTTTTGTATTGGATGAAGATCGACCCTACTTGTTATTTGTTTTAATTCAAAACTAGTAGCTTAATTTATTTCTTACGTTTCTTGATTAATTTTGCATGCCCATTGCATTATTTAGTTGATTGGCCACCAATTAGATAATTAGTTGCTTATTATAGCATTGGGAGACTCACAATAAGTTTAGAACGCGGTAAAATTAACATATGTGCAATAAATGTTAGAAATACCATTTATCACATGTGCAATCTTTGAGATAATTTAAACTTTAATGCATTCTAATTATTCGCATTTGGACTAGGAATAGATTCGGGTCGTGGTTAGGATAAATTTAATTTGTCTTGGAAAAGAGAATTATTTATCATAGTTTTATCGATTGTCAAGAACGAATGAACGGAACTAGATTATAAATCNTCTAATTATTCGCATTTGGACTAGGAATAGATTCGGGTCGTGGTTAGGATAAATTTAATTTGTCTTGGAAAAGAGAATTATTTATCATAGTTTTATCGATTGTCAAGAACGAATGAACGGAACTAGATTATAAATCAAGAATTGAAATAGATAGCAATAGGCGGATTCGAATTCCAATACAATCATCCATAATTTAATACAGAACAAATTTTACTGCTTTCCTATATAATTTAACATAAAATCAAATCAAAATCTCTTTTGTTTACACAATTCGAATTCCATACATAACTAGTAAATTTGAATTGAATTTATTCCCTGTGGGACGATACTCTCAACTCATCAATTCTATTAATTGTCAACGATCTCGTACGCTTGCGAGTTTTACACGAACATTATACATGGTGAATTTTTTTACTATTGGGCTAGTAGTTTATTTTCCACTAAATATAAAATAAACTTATAAAGTTTCTAAATCTATGTTAACTAGTAGACTATACTTGTTCGGACAAAACACCGCAAGCATACATGGTCTTTGACAAGTAATAGATTAAGTGAGTTAAGAGTATCGTCACACGAGAAATAAGCTTTAAATTGAAATTTATCAATTCATTATCAAATTCGAATGTAAATAACAAAAGAGATGATTTGATTATGGCTAAATTATCTACTAATTATGTACAATTGGCTACTAATTATCTACGATTGTTTCTAATTAAATATGGAATGTATGTGTTGGAATTCCAATATTATTATTTTATTTCCAATTCTCAATCTATATAATTTAACATAATGTATGTATACATGACCACCGATAATCCAATTTTGTTTAATTTTCTTTTCCAATTAAGTTAATTATATCCTAAACACGTCCCGATCTTATTTCGAATTTGAATTCATATGCATAGCAAGCATTCAATCACACAATTAAAAATAAGATTGCACACACTATACATGTTGTTCCTAACATCTATTGCCCATGTATTGAAATTATACTATTCTAAATTTATTGTGAGCCTCCCTGCACTACAACTAATTATTTAATTGATGATCAAATAATGCAATAAGCATACAAGATCAATATAAAAAAACAATATAACTAAATTACATGGTCCTTGAATTAAAAATAAATAATAAAAATGTTCATATTCATCCAACACAAAAAAATCTAGCTAAACAAGTTTCTAATAATAAAACAAGAAGAAGAATGGAAGAATATAACCCGGAATTTATAAATACAAGAAATAGATGTCACGGTCCAATTCTTGTTCTTGATTATCAATCCCAAAATTTGATTCTTCAATTTTATGATATTTATTGATTCAATCACTTGCTAGATTTGTTCTGATCTCCAACTTAGATTGAATTTGCCTCTCATTCTTGAATGGTTTTATGATATGAATGTAATTTGACACGTGAAAGAGAGATCCTTAAATGGATGCCCAAGTTTTGTATTCTATATGGTAAAATTAGGTCAAGGCTCACGTCCAAATTGACTTCCAAAAGAGTTCCAATCGAATAAGGAAAGTTGCATTCGCTCACGAATTTGTTTCTCTGCACAGCAGTCAGTATTTTGACCATAACTTNAGATTGAATTTGCCTCTCATTCTTGAATGGTTTTATGATATGAATGTAATTTGACACGTGAAAGAGAGATCCTTAAATGGATGCCCAAGTTTTGTATTCTATATGGTAAAATTAGGTCAAGGCTCACGTCCAAATTGACTTCCAAAAGAGTTTCAA
Organism: Fraxinus greggii; assembly: GCA_903798315.1. NCBI lineage: Eukaryota > Viridiplantae > Streptophyta > Magnoliopsida > Lamiales > Oleaceae > Fraxinus > Fraxinus greggii. The sequence goes on along the minus strand of CAIGRK010042506.1, from coordinate 14,170 downwards.
TCAAATAAGAAAAGTTGTCTTCACGATCATATGATTATGTCTCTACATAATCATCAGTATTTTGGTTATAATATTCTTTCTCGATATCCGATTAAGATGATTCAATATGCGTTCGAAACCTAACTCAAAGTCTACAATTCGTCTTGAAATAGAATTTTTTAAATTCAAACGTTTACTATTCTAAAAATGGGTCTAAATCTCCAGCTGAAAATTTGGAATATGCGGTTGGAAATTGACTTGCGAAAATTATTTGATAATATTTCATTCATTTTTGACTTCTTATTGCATTCAATTGACCCTAGCAATCTCCAAATATCGATTTGTGATCCAAATCAATTACTAGATAATTTTAATTTGATCCCCGAACTTTGAATTTCATCAATTTTCACCGATATTTCGTTCCTTCTTCCAAATTCACTTCGAATCATTGAGGTGTTTCTAACAAACGGTAAATACACGAGGTTAGGCTATAATTTATCAAAAGTAATACAAAATATCCTAATTTAATGGCCTAGATGAGTGTAAAAAATACTCTTATCAATATAAATATTAATATAATTGATGTATATTCTATACAGAACCATAAATTCAATTTGATTTTATTATTTGAATGTCATTAATCCATAATCCAATAATAAACTGGTCCGATTGAAAAACAAGTGCGACTTCTGTATTTCACTAATGAATTCAAAAGAGCCCACTACTTAAAGTGATGTTTAATTTGGAAGCCAACGCCTCCATTCTATTGTCAATCATCCAATAGCTTAATAATTTAGATATGATAATTTCAGAAGAACATCATATAGTCTATTTTCATAACAAATAGAATCTTCACGCAAATTTTATAAGATAATGCTTATTGCTAAAGGAAAGCACACTAATTAGTATTGGTATATTGAGGATTTCTTTTCTGGGTTTGACCTTCAATTTATGCCATATGCCAAAAGTGTGGAATTATTGTAATGGCTGTGGCTCCGGTAAAATAGAGAAGACCAGCATCATTATCAGTTTCATTTACCATAAATCTTATGTCACTTTAAGTTAGTGTTCATAATACTAGCATGATATTAGCTACGTACCAAAAACTAATGTTTGCAAATATGATCTAATGCTCAAGAAGAGTCAATTATGTTTACATGGAAGAATAGAATTTGTTATATGCTCTTCACTAAATAAATAATAAAACGAAAACCATTGTGTTTCAAATATGCATGTCATAATTTGTACTACAATGATATTAGTACAATTGAACCACGTAAAATATTGAACTAGAAGGTCAATGAGAGAATATCTTTACTAATTTGGCAATATCGGTTAGACTATTACTTGATCGATCGACTATAATATGTAAAAGAATTCTAATAAATATTGATTGAAAAATCAGAGGATTCTTCACTCCAATAATGTTTGTTCTTTCTCTGTATTATAAATTGATGACAATCACCGACTAAAGTTAAGACTAAGCCCTTATTTGATTCTTATTATTTTCAAAATATATTTTTCTCTCTCTTCTTTTCAATCACACATTCTTCAATAAAATAATCTTACAAACAAATTTAAAACTCTACTTTACTTTTTAACCACACATTCTCCATCAATCACTATTTAAAAATACATTCTTTTTTAAAATAATGGGGCTCAAACAAGCCCTAAATCCACATAATCTGAAAATTAATTAGGGTGATATATAGAGATCGATCCCCCTACATAACTATCTAGATATTTTTTGTACTTAAGAGATCCAACTAATAGATGATTGTATGGTGTTATTATGTATTCACAATCTAAAGTTTATGATATTACTTTTTGAATTTTAAATTATGAGCATAATTTCAAGAATATACCAAGAAGACGATGTGTCTTATCATTGCTAGTGACTCTACATTCTAAACTTTTGATATATGTTGGTTGGGATGATGATAAACGGATTAACACAATTGATTATTAAGTATCTTCAGTTTATTTTTTACTATTGAAAACAAAGTACTTTTCCTTTCTGTCTAAGGAATGCTATTTTATACGTATCAAAACTTATAGCATCACACCAACATCTATATATAACTTATAGCATTACACCAACATCAGAGTTCATCCAGCTATATATATATACTCTAACTCGTATTGATATCTTAGAATGATAAACTTTTAGCATTATATAAGTGACATGCAAGAAGCATTGTGTTCTCGAAAAAAAAAACGCAAATAAGGAAGATGATCCCATTTAAGAAGCTTATACTCTTAGAGAATATTTAGACATGACTAATTGTAAAACTATAGAAGAGGTTCAAGTACATGAAATTTTGACGGTGGAGATATATAAATAAGTTATGTCGTTGTGATAAAGAAATAAAATCGAAAAGAAAAAGTCGTTAACAATACTTTAGTACGTAATGTATCGCTTCAAATTATAAATAGTGAGGATATCGAAATAGATTCATCAAAGCATAACAATCAAAGAAATGATTGGACAAATAAAAAGATGCAATTCTAGCAAAATTGAGTTTAATATGAAAACTTGAAGTTTTTGAGCATGCAGTTCGAACACCTAAATATGTATTCTTATGAAATAATGAAAGAAGAAAAATAAAGTTGTAACATGTGATACACAACTCTCAACATAACGAATTTTGCAAAAAACTTGTATAAATCGATAATTATTGTGTACTGGATGCAATCATGAGTCTATATCTTTTTCTCATTAATAAATAAAATTTGATATACGTATAATAAATGTGTTTATAGTCAATTCATCTGATATGACAGCTACCCGAAGCATATAATTCAAATTATATTATCGAGGGAGTAAATATTTGTTATACTCTTTTTTTCTTGACCAAGATTTTGTGCAACTGGATTGTTTTGTCAAACTTTTTAATGAAGTAACTTTTATAGTATACTCAAAAGAATAATGAACTCCTTTTTCCTTTATCATGATTTTTCTCACCCGATTTTCCTTGATAAGATTTTAACAAGACATATTCTTTTGTAATGAACGTTCATAACCTAAAACATATTTACCCTCAAAATAATACGCTAATATGATACAAATTATGTACAAGATCCTTGAAGAGAACGACAACAAGATATGTTTTTTTTACCTAACTATCATGTTACTACATTAACCAAAGATTGATAAATATCGTACATGAAGATGATATTGCCTAGCTATAACAAGACAACACGAAATATACTTCACTAGAATTTTGATATTGAAGAAATTGGCATACAAAAGATGGACAAGGATTTTAATTTATTGTAATTGTACTTCTTTCCGTTCGCTCAAGTTTTATTCAATTGGATGTTCTTAACAAGGTTGAAACGAGGCATCATTTTGTTACTCCAATTTTATTATAATTATTTGTATTTTTTTTCTTCTTTAGGTATTTTTGTCCCACTAATTTTTTGTCAAACTAGGTTTTTTATGAAATAGTTATTATGTATATAGTCATCAAAGGGCTCCATTGTAAAATTATGAGACCATTATTTATAACTATTTAGTCTTATAAGGATACGTAGATAAGTTTTACTTACTTTAGAAGGTCGTATATTCTTCAGATTGTGACTCCAACTAAAACTTATGTATAGGGTGATTGTTATAATGAAAAACACACTTGAGTTTTGACTCTCTCTCTTCTTTTTTCTCTCCTTTTATTTGTGTCATTCTCTATAATTTTATAACAAAGATTAAAATCTTAACTTTAATCAACTTAAAATATATTTCCTGAATAAATAAAAAATTTGATCAAAACTCCTAGCCAAGAACCTCGTACTGACTTTGGCTACCTTGGTTTTGATAGTTAAGATTGGATTGGATTGTACTAGCTTAGTACAATCCACTTCGATAATTAAATTGTCGTTTTGGCCCATTCAATTATAGAGTCCAAATGCATATTTTCAAGTGGAAATTGCTAAAACTAAGTGTCTTCAAGATCACAATTCATAATTAAGAGTACAAGTTTTTAAAATTTTCAAGCACTAATATTTTTCCTTGATTTTGATTTGTTCAATGGTTGATGCAGTGCTGTATGAAGGTGCGATGCAACGATGTGTGTGATTGTAGTGTGATGTGGGTGCGTTGTGGTTGTGTGTTGTCGTGGGATGTGTGGTGCAGTGGTATAGTGCGATTGTGGTGCCCAGCGTTGAGGGAACGTTGGTAGTGTGAAGTTACAATGTTGGGTACAATGTTGCGCGTAGTGCGATGAGGTGCTGTGTAAGGTTGCGGTGGTGTTGGCTGCATGCTGGTGGTTATGGTGGTGTGCAGTTATTGGTTGTTGTGAGGTGGTGTCTGACAGCAGTACAGTGGGTGGTTCTTCCGACACCGAGTTTCCAACCACCGCATTCATCTAATTCTTTGATTTTTGGATCTTATTTTTGGTTTTTGGTTGGTGGTGGTGGGTCTGCGTTGATGTGGTGTATGGTGGTTTTTGACGATATTGTGAGACGAAGGTGGTCGTGGTGGTCATGGCGAGTGATGGTGGTAATCGAAGGTAGATGGGATGGGATGGGATGGAATGGGATTGGACTTGGGTGTTTTCGATCAATTATTTGGTTGATTGTGATCAATAAATTAATTAATTTGTGATCAATAAATAATATGTGAATTAAAACGTGTAATTGTGACTCACAATTAATTAAGTTGTGATTGCGAAATTAATTGTGACCAATTAATTGTGAGCAATTAATTTGATAATTTCTAACTAATAAATGAGTTGTGACCAATAAAATTTTAAATTTTTTGATCGACGAATAAATTGTGACCTATAATTTTTTTTTGTGATCGAGAAATAATTTGTGACCTATAAAATTTTTTATTTGTGATCGAGAAATAATTTGTAACCAGTTAATTCGATAATTTGTGACTAAATTGTACATATTTGTGACATTAAGATTTTAATTAATAAAATATTTTTTAATCAATTATTTCATAAATAAAATTAAATAATATCTGATTTTTGAAATTTTAAACATTATTTTTTAGTTTTGAAATATGTTATAGTTAAACTCTTATATATGAATTTTTCCCTATTTATTGATGGCCCAAATGTCCACGTCCGACACTGCAAACCATAAATTCTAAAATATACACCTTAGTCCCTCAGAATAGCAAAATGCAAATTAACCTTGAATTCGCCCAAAATCGTTTTTGAACCTCGAATTCGAACTTTAAGCTTATGATCGTTCGTAAGATGATATTTCGGGTTTGAAAAACTCAATTTTGCAACTTTTTAAATTTCAATTTGGTCATTGAACTTTTCAAAAATGATTAAATTAAAATTCAAAAATTACTAAACCAGGCCAAATAAATTTTTAGCAACAATTTCTCATTAGTCTCTCTCATAAATCATATTCTAAGCATGTCATTCTTTGTCGGAATTCATGTCATTTTGGTGCCAAGCACAACTCGCAATTGGAGCCTTGAATGCTATTTATTGGAAAGATGTTTGAACTCTCTTGGAAAGTTTCTTTTTCCTATTCAAATATTATTTGATTCTAGCATAAGACTTCTTTTCATAATTTTTTTTCTCTTTTTTGTTTCTAACAATAATCATATTTTCCTATCCATAATAGAATTCTTTTATTTAACAAAATTGAGTAAAACCCAACTTGTTGAGTATGATGCTCAACGTAAATTATTTCTCCTACTTAGTTAGTCCAAGACGCTGGCTTCCCCTTTGTCTCGTTAAACAATTTGCCCCCTCCGCAAAATTTTTTCTCTGTATAATGTTTATCTTCCTCGAGTTACTTTTTTCTCTAAGTGGAAAAATAGAGAGAAAGGGAACAAGAAAAGGAGGGAAAAGATAGACAAGATGGATAATGTGCTTATAAGTAGAGAGAGGTTAAGAGAGTGATATTTAGTTTGTAACTTGAAAATTAGATTAGCCTATAGATGAGTTTGCTGAAAGAATGTGTCTTTTCTATTTTTTATTTGTCCGTTTTTTCTTCCGTTGCATTTGTTGCTTGTCTAGTGATTTTTTTATTTGTTACCAGCCAGCAATTGTCAATATTAGGGACTAAAAGCTGGCTGGTCAACTGGGAGTCACGACGACGTTAGGGTCGGTCAATGTGTATCCAATGCTTTGAAAACAATGCTCAACGTAATGAGCGGGCTCTATAAATAGCTCCCATTTCCCTTCAAATCATTTTTTACACACAACCTAGCTCACAAACCATCACTCAGAGAATATCTCTCAAGATAAAGAAAGTAACAAACTTTAAATACTTCACAATCATAAAACACTAAGCCCCTTGGTGGCCTTGAAATTTGAAAAATATAGTTTTGAATATTATTATTTTTTTTGAGAATGTATGGTTAAAAAGTAAAGTTTTGAGTTTATGTATAGAATATTTTATTGTGTAAATATGTGGTTGAAAATGAGAATGAAAAATAAATTAAAGTAGAGGGAATCAAATGGGGCTTATATTATTGGGGTTGTCTTTGGGAACCAACTAGTTTCACTACCTAAGAACAAGAAGCTATGGCCGCTGCTAGAAGAGGACGTCCGAGAAACAATTTAAACCCCCCACCAATGCTGATTGTGATGGAGGAAGCACACACAAGTGAGTTCATGTCCAGGGAGTAGTACGAGGCTTGAAGAAAAATAAATCTTAAGGATTGTGTAGTAATTCACATTGCTTGAAGAAAAAAACGATTGAATCATTGTCCCGTTTCATGCATTCATTTTTTTAGGTCAAAAAAGAATAATTTGCCTTGAAAATCATCAGCATTGTTGAGGACCAACGGGATACCACTCGTTAATAATTCTATATTTCTCCGATCTACTTGTTGTAATTGAGAATTGAAATATCGAAATTGTATGGCAAAATATGAAGTATATGATCGTAAACAAAAAAATAATTAAAGACAATAAATATGGTAGAGGAATTTGCAAATTTTATTGACTCATGAATAATAATTGAGAAATATACAATTGATTTGAAATTTTAGTAATCACCGAGTCTAAACTATCATATATTCTTAAAACCTCTCAAGATGCTGTTATAGGAATCTCTTTTTGGAGTTCTATATAAAGAAGAAGACATAAGATCCGGAATAAACGAAACTAAAAGCACCATGGTGGAACCTCGGTGCCACCATCCGGGTACTGGTGCCTGGGGCAAAAAAACAGGCAAGGGAACAGGCGTTCTGCCCCACCCTTTTTTTTTTTCGCTCCAAGTTGTTTTCTTCATCTCAATTTTTTTTTTTTCCAAATCAAACTTTCAATAGGACTTTCAAATAGAATTTCACCTTGAAAGACTCCAATAAAATTCCAAACTGAATTTCTCTTGACGTACACTTCAATTAGAATTTTTCAATTATTTCAACAAAGAATTCGAGTTACACCCAAATTCTAATAATCTCCACCTTAACATGAATTCTATTGCAACGAACAAAGCTCCAAAAAATTTTCCACATGGAGAAGAAAATTCGTCTGTAAGGAACGAAATCAACTCTTCTATAATAACTAAAACTGATTTCTTCAACAAACACAAAATACTCCACTTCTTCTAATGAATCCAAGCACTATTCTATAGAATTACCTCAGATTCACAAAAATCATAAAAATTTTCAAATTTACCAACTAAGGCTGTAACATACCTTGAAGCAGAATCAATCCCAAATGCTTTTACAGAAGGCTAATAACTAGATTGTACACATTCTATTATGCTTAAAACATGCCCAACAAAATCAGCATCCAAATACGTTTCTCCACCAGATGCGTCTCTAGCAGTTGAATACAATGACACTATAGGTAATGGTGGCAAAGCGGTATTATCCATAACTTCTGAATTCAACTGAATAGTATTCTTCAAATTCAACCTCATACAAAAATCTAAAGGTACTGTACCAAACCGAATGTCCACTATGGTACTGAACATGTGCTGATTGACTCTTCTAGATTCTACACGACCCAACAAGATGTATAACGAAGACTTTTTCTGTCGCTCCAATATAACCTGGGCACCCTTGCAAACTTTCAATGCTCTACCTCCACCAAAAAACTCATAACCCTTTGAATCAATGATAGACAATGAGATGAGATTCTACTTCAAATCTGGAACATGTTGAACCCGGCCTAGTGTTCTAATTGGCCCATACATTAACTTCAATATGATCTTACCAATTTCAGCAATTTGAAAATGTGCGTTGTTTGCCATAACTACGACACCTTTGTAAACTATTTCATATGTAGTAAATAAGTCCTTATTATGACACATATGAAACACTCATGCTTAATCCAAAATCCAATCATCCTATGGTTTAGACTCGACGTTAGAAATAGCCAAAAGATCTTCCTCATTTACATTGTTCTCTGTGAGGTCTGCTTCGCATGATGTATCTGATTGCTTACCATTCCAATTTGCAGTCAGTCTTGCTTTATTATGCAATTTGTAGCAATCTTTCTTAATATGCCCCATTTTCTTACAATAGTTACAAATCTGATTATTGAACTTAGATTTCGATCTGTTCCTTCCAGAACTACTATGAGTAACCAGATCTTCTCCATCTTTGGCCTCAGAAACCAAATACTTCATCTTCTTTTTTGAAAACAAAGCATCATACACCTTCTCTATGGTGAGGTAACACGACTATACAAGATCGTGTCTCTAAATGAATAAAACGAAGTGGACAACGAACACAATAGTATCAAGGCATAATCTTCTTCATCATACTTTACTTCCGAAGTTTTCAAATCAGTGACTATCTCCTTAAATACAGCCAGATGATCTTTCAAGGATCCACCCTCCGTCTTGCGATGAGAGTATAATCACTGCTTCAGATGCAATTTGTTTGTTAGACTTTTGGACGTGCACAATTGCTCCAATATCAACCATAAAGCAGCTGCTGAAATCTCCTTCAAAACGTCCTGAAAAATGTTATTCGAGAGATGAAGATTAATATGAGAAAATGTTTCTTATCCTTCCGTAATTTCTCCTCCAGGATCAAAGTTGTGGGCATCTTATCAATTCTCAACAATGCATCATCCAAATCCTTTTGTGCGAGTACTGTTCACATCTTGAATGCTACAACGAGAATCTGGTGCTACGTCATACTTCATGGAAGCCATCAAAAACAAAAACCTCAAAGAAAACAAAACTTACGCTCCGCGAAACTGCTGAACCTGTCTCTGATACCACTTGTTGAGTCCGATGAGATTGTTATGATACCACTTGTTAAGAATTATGTATTTCTCCGATCCACTTATTGTAATTCAGGATTAAAATATCGAAATTGTATGGAAAAATATGAAGTATACGATAGTAAGTAAAAAAATAATAAAAGACAAGAAATATGGCAGAAGAATTTGAAGATTTTATTGACTCGTGAATAATAATGGAGAAATATACATTTGATCTAAAATTCTAGTAATCACTGAGGTTAAACTATCATATATTCTCAAAACCTCTCAATATGTTGTTGAATATATATATTTTGTAAAGATACAATATGGAATATATATAAGAATCTCTTTTAGGAGTTCTAGATGAAGAAGATGACATAAATCCAAAAAAAAAAAAAGAACTAAAAATACCACGGCGATGCCTCGGCGCCACCATCCGGGTGCCCCGACGCCGGGGTAAAAAAATAGGCAAGGGAGATGGCGTCGTGACGCCGGGCATCCTAGTGTTCTGCCCCCTTATATTTTTTTTCCTTTTTTGCTCCAAGTTTTTTTCTTCATCTCAAAGTCATTTTCCAAGTCAAACTCCGAATAGGGCTTCCAAATAGAATTTCAACTTGAATAATACTCAAATAGTATTCCAAACTAAATTTTTCTTGACGTGTACTTCAATTAGAATTCTTCAATTATTTCAATAAAGAATTCGGATCACACCCAAATTCTACAAGCATTATGGGACTCAGTATAAGCACATATTTGCTCGATCATTAGAACAAATATAACCATAAAACGTCTTACATAATGAATCTGTGTATGCAGCAGAATCGAGAAACAAACATTGACCACTACTCCTTGATTTCGAATTCGAAAAGCCGAGAAATAACCATTATATTTGGATTAAACCAAACTGTGATTTTTATTCATAATTCAAGTCTGTCAATTCATTACACTTGTATGTCTTTCAATATAATTAAAAAAAGGACTTATTATAGTAAATGAGCGAGATCAGCCATCCGTGCAGTACTCAAACTGATGCGTGAATCTTTATAACAAGCCCATCTTTTAGCCTTTTTATAATTGATTATCCACGTGATTTTATCTACCAAATACATCAGTTACCGATGATATTACTAATTATAAAGCATCATTTGTATGATCTCTATACTGCCGAACCTGAAATATGTGGACTGGACACATAAAATGCAGGTTGTGATGGTGCGGGCAGAGTTAGGGAGAAGTTAGAGAGCATGAGAACCAACATTGCCATCGTAGGTCTGTCAGTTGCATTCTCTTGAGTACAGAGCAAACTGATTTGAAGGCATCGCACAATATCTTGCAAGGAACTTGAAGCAGCCCTCAATGCGGGATCTATTATATTTGTTGTCGTTCTTTCATGCCAATTTTTCCAAGCCTACGAGAATGGGACATGTATAAGTAAAATTTTCAGCACTATCATTGGTAGCTTCAAATTGAAAAACAAAGTATAAATTATTTCATATTTACACTTACAAAATTTAGGAGACTCTTAACACGATTCCCATTCTGGTAACCGTTAATTCTCTGACCAGTTATAATCTCTAGAACTAGCACACCAAAGCTAAAGACATCCGATTTAACAGAAAAATGTCCATGCATAGCGTACTCAGGTGCCATGTATCCACTGCAATAGTTAGTTTGTAGGTCTATAATTAGTGACAAATTTTATAGCTAAATACTCTTGCCATGTTTAATCTAAAACATGACTATATTTTCATTTTTTGGAAATAAACAAAATGATAATATGAGATTAAAATGCTTACGGGGTTCCCCCTATCCTGCTGGCATTGCCTTGTGTTTCGTCTTCAACGAATACCCTTGCCATACCAAAGTCTGATATTTTAGGGTTCATATCTCCATCTAAGAGGACATTGCTAGCTTTGAGGTCAAGGTGAATGATCCGAAGTCGAGAATCTTCATGTAGATAAAGAACTCCCCTAGCAACACCCCTTATGATTTTGTAGCGTCTATCCCAATCCAAATATGGACGATTAAATGGCTCTACATGTACACTTGGAAAAATGAAATTGTGAAGAATCAAATGAAAGTAATGCTCAAAATTAATATCCATTACATACGCAACATTAATCAATGGAAAGAAAGATTGCTGGAAGAAATATAATTTACTTCAAATAGAATGTTAATTACCAAATATGAAGTGGTCAAGGCTCCCATTCTTCACTAACTCATACACAAGAATCCTCTCGCTTCCATCTAGGGAGAAACCCAAGAGACTAACCAGATTTCTATGTTGAAGACTAGCCACCAACAAGACCTCATTCTTAAATTCTAGGTCGCCTTGCCCTGAATCCCTTGACAACCTTTTCACTGCTATTTCTTGTCCATTTGGAAGTTCTCCCTGAGATTAAATTTTGAGACCACGTTAAAAATTTTAAAACTTTTTCCCTGTAATGATCACTACTTCCTCTTTATCTATAGAAACTTTCTTTCTAATGTTACCTTGTAAACAATGCCAAATCCACCTTGACCAAGCTTGTTAGCGTCAGAAAAATCGTCTGTTGCGGCTCTTATTGTACCAAAGTCGTATTGCGAGCATTTTTCATTGTCAGCTTCAATGCATAAAAAATGGTTATCGAATAAAGAAAAGTAATATAGAGTTTGATGTACATAAAAGAAGTTATCGAAAATACTTACTTCCAAGTTTTTCCTCTTGTTTACTCTTTTGTCTCATTCTTAGGAAGATGCCAACGCAAATAACGAGAATTAGACCCAATACAATAGGAACAATAATAATGATGACAGTTCGAGTTGTATTAGCATTCTTTCCTGCAAAATCCAGAATAAACTGTGTTAATATTACTTTTCAGCTTGTTGTTTGGATGTTTCGGTTTGCAAGTAATACTGTTCAAATCTAGAATGAATCAAGATGAGAACATGTCTGGTTAAGCCTAAAAAGGAAGCTCACTTCTTTGTTCTTTCTGATAAAGTTAGAGCGTCATTTTGGAAAAAACATATTTTTGTAATCAAATTTTTTAACTGAAGAAATTTTGAGACAAATATGTTTTCTAGCTTTATTCTCTTAAAGCTAAACATGTTTGGTTTCTCTTTAAAATTTCCTTCTGTTTTAAACTTTTAGTACAACACAAAAATAAAAGTCACAAAGGATGTTCTTGTGACCTGCTAGTGGCTTGGTTACTGGAGGCTTTGGTATCATCGTATGGGGCTCTTCAACCATGGCATTGTTGTAGAAGGGGTCGGTTCTGTAACGAAGACAGCAGCTGGGGGTGTGGATTCTAACTCCTTTTGCTCCATTACAGCATTCTGACATAAGTTTAGCAGCCTGGATCAAGCAATTACGGCAATCCTGAGAGGTTAAATCAGGGGTGCACTGCACAAGTCCATAAATTGTTTGAAAAGCTGGTGCTGTTCGATTCGCAGCAGCAAACTTCTTGAGGGGGCCACCATAAGCGGCCTGGGATATAAGACTGTCAAACAATGTTCTCAGATCCTGGTTGAACTGGTCCGTACTCATGACACTTTCGGCTTCCCGCGCCCGAAAGTATGGTCTAATTGCAAGAGTTCTGAAGATGGAGTTATTGGAGTATCGTACCATGCAATGTAGATCGCTTAAAATTGCCTGTTTTTGATAAGGACACAATTGTAAGAGGGAGCGTGCAGCATAATAGACACAACTACGACATTTGTCAAGTTGAATATCTCCTCTACAGAGCGCAATGGCATTGACTCTGTCGGAATTCTCCCCCACATAGCTGTAGTAAAATCCATTTCTATCAATATTAGAGGAGACAGAAGAGAGGAGGCCATTGAGGTTAGTGTGGTATGTGCTATTAGTTGTGTAATTACCGTTATTAAGACATTGATGGCGAAAATAAGGTGATGGGTACTCGGAGTTGACGATAACAACAAGGTTTGTCAGGGTGAGGAAAATAAAAGGAAAAAGCCATTTCCAAAAACTCATTACTGTAGTTTGCCTTTCTCTAAATCTCTAATGTGGTGATATGCAATATGATATGGTATACTTGAGTTCTCCACTTCCCTAACTTGTAATTTCCAGGAATATTGAACCAGGACTTAGATAATCTACGATTTCACACTACTTTTATATAATTTCCAGGATTGAACCAGACTTGGATAATCCACGATTTCACACTACTTTTATGTATTCAAAGTCAAGCATTATGAATGTGGGAAAGAGTGGAAGTATTTTCCCGTCATTCACGATTTCAAACAAGGTTTATTCTTCTTTGAACAACAGCCACAAATTTGTGTAAGAAGAAATGATGGGCTTACAATAAAATCAAGCATTAGCACTAGCACTCACACGAGTCAATGTTACTTCAAGGTTTATTTGCACGTAATTATTGAGTAGTCCCAATGTTCTTGAATATAGTTCATATTCACACGTTAAGGTTAATTTCCAAATGTTACCTTCAAGCTAGACTTGTGAAGCACCTAACCTTTGTTCAGTTTGGGAAAAAAAAAAAAAAAAATCACCACTGTGCAGCGTAAACTAAAAATTAAAAAAAATGAGTACGAAAAAGGAGGAAATTAGGTCCACTACACCCCAAAAAATAAGATTTTAGATTAATACTCCCCGTTTGTTGCCCATTTTGCACTCCTATCTTAGAAAAAATGATAACGTTACATGTTCAATCCATTAACAATGCACATGACATGTTGTTGGAATCTTATATTGAAAATTGGTTTTGACCAAATTTAAATCATTATTTAAGTGGAATTCATTATTTGATGAATGAGAAATTAAGTCAAATTTTAGTTGCTTAAATAAATGAATTGTTGGAAAATCGTATAAAATATTATGAAATATTATAGAAAATATTTGGATGGAAAGGAGTGTCTTTCCATATGAAAAATCATGACTTTTTGTATGATTATTTTTCAATGAGTGTGTCTCTTCATGAATAGAGATAAATTTCAAGAGGTGTGTTCTTTTGTATGGTTGTGTCTTTTAAGACAAACATTTCCAACTACTATATATAGATTCCATGTGTTTGGATTTTATTAATTCAATT